>CAUYON010133763.1:0-37934 GCA_963573935.1 Arctocebus calabarensis
TTTTTTTTTTGAGACAGAGCCTCAAGCTATCACCCTGGATAGAGTGCCATGGCATCACAGCTCACAGCAACCTCCAATTCCTGGGCTCAAGCAAGTCTCCTGCCTCTGCCTCCCAAGTGGCTGGGACTACAGGTGCCTGCCACAACACCCAGCCATTTTTTGGCTGCAGCTGTCATTGTTGTTTGGCAGACCTGGGCTGAATCCAAAGCCGCCAGCTCAGGTGTATGTGGCTGGCGCCTTAGCCCGTTGAGCCACAGGCACCGAGCCTCCATACTTCTTTCTAAAGAGGCTTATACTGTCCATTTTTGAAATGTGATGTCTTAATCAGTATTTCTTTCATATCTAAATTCTGCATATTTATTTATTTTTATTGTTTGGGATTCATTGAGGGTACAAAGAATTAGGTTACACTGATTGCATTTGTCAGGCAAATTCCCTCTTAAAATTGAGTCCCACCTAAATTCTGTATTTTTTAGATGACACAGTATAACTTATTTCATGGACTTTTTTCTTACAGTTTTACACACATCTTCAAATATCCATTCTTTAAATTTTTTCATTCAAGTACATCAATTATTTGTATGTTGGATTATCTTTGAAACAAATATTCCTCAATGGTGGAATGACTCAGTGCCATTTTTTTCACCCAGCAATAGTATCTAGGTTAGATGATGCCACATTAAGCTGTGCTACTGAGATATTTAATGGCTGAAAAAAACACAGATGTCAATGACTCTGAGAGGAACAGATATTGGGACAAATTAGATACAATGTGAAGAGCTAGGAATATCTTAACTAATTTATTGTACTTATAGTAATCCTCTTTGTAGGCACCAGAATATTGTATGATACAAGATAATCTATGTCTAAAATTAAATGAGCTATATATGTAAATATATTTATATAAAAATATATTTATATACTGTGGTTAATATGTTAGCATAGCAGTATTCCCAGATAGTTTTTTGTTTGTTGGGAGGTTGGGCTTTGGGGAGGGGCAGAGTTAATACTTTGCATGAAATATCTTATAACAGTGAAATTGCTTTCTCTTTTGTCTTGTGATTTTTTTTGAGGTGAAATTCAAGTTTTTGTGTGAGTAGTACTATTACACCTATCTTGAGTGTCTTCCTTGTACTGTATCACATCATACCTTTGTTTAATTCTTAATAAACTGTTCACTTGTTAAAAAATAAAAATAAAAATATATTTATATAAATATATATATATTTATATAAATATATAAATATATATATGAAATAGTCTAACAACAAAATTCTAAGGAACAAAGCAGCATCAGTTTCTAGTAAAGTATAATTATAGCACCTTTTTTTCTTTTTGAGTGGTACATAAAATAATGGCATGTCTTACAACTGATGGTACCTTTGATTTAATGAAATATGGCATCATAATCTAAATACTTTATTTTCTGATATTTGCCCTCTGTAGTAATGTTTACATTTTAAGCTTTATTATAATAATTACATTTCAGGCACAGTGTTCTGTTTATTACGGTTTCTGATACATGTGCTTTTAACATTGTTTTGTTTCTTTAACTCTACAATTTTATCTTTTGCAATTTATTGAACTGTTTTTATTATTCCTTTTGGAGATGAGGTTTTCCTAAGATCTCTGGTGGTAAAGGAGTTTCTTTCTTTTCTGTAGACAATATTATTGTGTATGCAATTAATTCCCCTAAAGAACTTCCCCATTTTATTTTTTTCATTCCCTCCTCCAGTAGCACCCTGTCCTGTCCTCATATCAATCGATGTCTACCCGAAATACTCTTTATTTAATAAATACACAATTTTATTGATTGATAAGAACTCTTCCTCCTTCAAACTTTCAAAAGTGCCATGAGGACAACACCTTTTCTATCTCTTAGATGCTACCAGATTCTCTGTTGGAGAATTCTTAATGTAAAATTATGCAAATAAGTTTTTTTTATTCCCCCAACTACAGCAAGTAGTTGACTTATAAATAATAACTTCACAGATATTGGTTGAACTGAATTAAATTGATAGACCTAAATTCTATGGGAAATTATTATACGAGGTCTGACAATTAGACTTGTGAGCTTACCACCACATGCTATATTAGTAGCACTGTATAAACAACTCAGTAAGGTTTCATAACCTTGGTATATCAGTGTCTTGTAGCTGTGTTTGTGTCAACATGTAGCAGTGTCTTTCTGAATGGAGTTCATTATTGTTGTATGTTTTTGTGTGCTGTATAATGATAGCATTTATGGTCATTCCAGAAAAAGAAGTCCAACATTGCTTTGAAGAGTAGACTAAGTATTGGCATCAGTGCATAGCTTCCCAAGGGGAGTACTCTAAAGGTGACCATAGTGATATTCAGCAATGAAGTCTATAGCACTTTTTCTAGGATGAGTTTGGAAACTTCATTGCCCAACCTTGTATGTCTTAAATAAGCAAAATAGTGAATGTGGCTAGCAGAGTCAAAATCTTTCTTTCTAGGAAGGGAAAAGATCAAACAGATAAAATATGGGGTTGCCAAAAATCATTTCTTCACAGAATCAATATAAATTTTGATGTAAAAATAATCTAGTCTGGCAATATTCTCTTCCATAAATATGGTAGCATGAAAGAAAAACACATTATAAAATCATTCCTTTGGGCCACTCCAATAACACAGACTCCTATAAAAGGATATACATTCTCTCAACTAAGAGTAACTCACTACTTTTTTTTTCTTTTTTAGCATCAGCTTAATTTTGTGTAAATAGTCTGGAAACATGATCTTTATCAAGCAAGCAAATCATGTAGGGACAAGTTTGGAAGAGCATATTTATACACCACCGCAGGTAAGTCATTAATCAGATAATGTGCACAGTTTTCTACTGTGTAGTGAATAACCCAAAGTTAATCTTTCTGTAGCATGCAAGTCTTTATTAAGAATTAATGTGTTTAAGTTAGTGTCTCTATAAATTTCAGAGTAGCCTGTAGGGTCTCTGTCCTCCAGAAATTTAGAATCCAAAGTGGTTGGAAGAATGTGGTTATAACTGAATTTGTTTAAAGGACAGAGCCAATGGAATATTTTCTTCCATTGGCTGTAAATAGGCATGTCTTTGTGAATCTGAGGTTAACACATTTGCACAAACCAGGTAGAAGAAAAGCTATGAACAGGATTACAACCTTTGAGTTCTAGGAACAATATTGAGTCTGGACATAAGCCATGTATATCTTTGTTATGCCATCAGGTAGCTGATTACTCTAACATAAATTTGTGGCGTACCTAAGAGGGCTCATAGTTAACAAGTGTTCATGTGGTTAGAAAATGCCCCCTGAGTTAGTTGAATCACAGTAAAAACATGAGACACATTAAGAGCGTTTCAATGGGAGCCAACATACTCTGCTCCCCAAAAAAGTGTGTTTGGGGGGCTCAAAGCAATTGGGAGCAGAGTCTAGGGGAGATGTTTTTGTGAGATCTTCCACTACAATTTAAGTTTCCAGAGGGCTAAAAATTTGTTCGAGCCTGCTGTGCCTAGAATTATGCTGGGAGCATAGCAAACGTTTAATAGATGTTTGGTGATTGAATATTTATTATATACTTGTAAAAAATCTATACAATACTTCAATTTAAGGTTTATGTTTTTATTTTAATAACTTAGCTCCTATTTATAAAAGTAAACAAGTTCATTATAGAAAATTTACAAAAATTTAAAAACCTTCAGG
This sequence comes from Arctocebus calabarensis, assembly GCA_963573935.1. Taxonomy (NCBI): domain Eukaryota; kingdom Metazoa; phylum Chordata; class Mammalia; order Primates; family Lorisidae; genus Arctocebus; species Arctocebus calabarensis. The sequence continues at coordinate 3,696 of CAUYON010133763.1, forward strand.
AGAAAATAGATATTTTTGTTGACTTAATAAACCAGAGACTGTCATCATAAATATTTTAATATCATAAACATTTTTTTCTAGTTCATATGGAATATTTTTAAAACATAGTTTGGTGTGTAGGGAAAATATATATATATATTTTTTATATATAAATATCTAAAATATTTGAAATCATGTACATATCAGGAACATTTTCCTATATAATTAAATTATTTGAAACTCTGATTGTGGTGGCTACCTAATTTTTAATCATATGCACATATCAAAATTTGTTGAGCATGCACCCTATTTGGGGCCATTAAGTTCAATTTTATTCAGTTATTTTTGGTAAAAATTAATACAAATACAAACATGAGTGTCCTTAGATGCTAAACTAATTATCTCTTTAGAATAATTTCTCCCTTAAACTGTTAAAGAAATTTATAGACAAACTAAAAAATTTCAAGAATGTCTCATATCACTCTTGACAGCACTGATTATCATTCTTTTAAATTGCATCTATTTAAAAAATGATAATCTTATTTCCTGTGAATTTGTGCTAATTTATTATTTGCACATGGTAAAATGTTTTTCTAAGTGGATTCTTTATTAAATAATTAATCATTTTTAGTGATTTGTGAAAGGTCTGTTTATGTAACATATAGGAAGCTTTTTCTTTCTTTCTTTCTTTCTTTTTTTTTTTTTTGAGACAGAGCCTCAAGCTGTTGCCCTGGGTAGAGTGCTATGGCATCACAGCTCACAGCAACCTCCAACTCCTGGGCTCCAGCGATTCTCCTGCCTCCATCTCCCAATAGCTGAGACTACAGGCACCTGCCACAACGCCCGGCCATTTTTTGGTTGCAGCCGTCATTGTTGTTTGGCAGGCTGGGGCTGGATTTGAGCTTAGGTGTATGTGGCTGGTGCCTTAGCTGCTTTAGCCACAGATGCTGAGCCCAGATAGGAAGTTTTTATGTGTTTCACACTTCTTCCCCCTTTTCTATTTCACTTTAAATTTTATAACAATTTCTGACATATAGAAGATTTACACTTTTGTATTATGTCAACATATTAGTTTGTGATTTCTTTTATAGATTTTTCTTCCTAGGATGATATTCTCAAATAATATCAAATCTATATTTATTTTATTTTAGTTCTTTTTATTTCTTGTTTATTTGCTTAATATTCCTGATGGGTTATAATTTATTGATTTATTTTTTTTTTGAGACAGAGTCTCACTACGTTTCCCTTGGTAGAGTGCTGTGGCATCACAGCTTACAGCAACCTCAAACTCTTGGGCTTAAGCAATTCTCTTGCCTCAGCCTCACAAGTAGCTGGGACTCAAAGCACCCACCACAATGCCTAGCTATTTATTGTTGCAGTTGTCATTGTTGGTTAGCTGGCCAAGGCCGGGTTCCAACCTGCCACCCTGGGTGTATGTGGCTGGTGCCATAACCACTGTTTCACGGGCACCAAGCCTACATGGGTTATAATTTTAAATTCATCTATAATCTATTTCAATGTAAGGTATGAGGTAGAAATTGAATTCTATTCTTTCGAACTAACAAGTTGTCTTGTTACAATTTATTCAATAATTGTTTTTATTATCAATTATTTTGTATACAAATTTAATCATTTATGTTGTTCCTGGTCCCTTATGTTCAATTAAAAATATCTGCCTCTTCATATTTGTACAAGTATTGAAACTAAATCATACCTTTTATGTGGTACAGTAAATCTGTTCTTTTAAAAAATTTTATTTTTTTTTATTTCAAGGTAATTCTCATCAGCTTTTGAACTTCAAGTAAACTTTAGAATCCTATTAACAAATACAAAAGGAGGGAAAGTGAGATTTCTATTGGAATTAAATAATATACCTAAATTTAAAAATAATTTGGAATGAATTCATCTGTTTATAAAACTGAGATATGTAACATATTATACAGACATACAGCACACATTTCTCTCTTTTAATCAAATCTTATTTCACTCATCAAAGTTGTAGCACTTTTTTCATTTAGAACAAGTGTATTTCATATTACATTAACATGTCTTTAAATATTTTTCTTGGGATTTTTAAATAGTTGTTTCACTTTTTTGGCTATCATGAATAGTGCTTATATCAACACTTGTGTACAAGTTTTTGTGTGGACTCATGTTTTCATTTCTTTCAGGTAGATACCTGAAGTAGAATTACTGCATTATATGGTGACTGTATAGTTAACCATCTGAGTTACTGCTAGTCTGTTTTCCACACCACATATACCAGTCTGCATTCCTACTACCACTGTGCCAGAGTTCCACTTTCTATACAGCCTCGCCAACACTTATTATTATCTGACATTTTTTATTCTATCCATCCTAGTGTGTGAAAACTGGTATCTCTGTGGTTTTGAATTAAGAGTTTTAGAATACTTTTAAATGAGTTATTGTTATTCTCAAATAAAGCTATAGTAGCTCTTGCAACAAATTTTCCTATGACCAATGCCTCCCTGCATCTCTGTCAGACATACTGATTGATGCCTCCTACACAATGAGCACTCCTGACAGGTGGTCTGCTCCCCAGCATCTGTACAAGGTGAGTGCAAGCAGTGCATTATTTAAGAGTTCAGGTTCTGTGCCCACACTACTTGGGGTCAAGTCTCAGTTTTGTCACTTACCTGTGATCTTGGACCAGTTTTGCAGATTAGTTCATGTCCTCGGAGTCTTGCATGAATGGATGTAATTTATGCAAGAAAGACAAAACAGAACTTTAATGACTATACACATGCTTAAACAATGGCCATAACTTTAACCCCTCAAATTAGCATATTTCATAAATACTTGTTTTAATCTGAAAACATATTTTTCATATATAGAGGAAGACATTTATGATTTTTCTCCTTTAAGACTTTGTTTTCAACTAACAAATCAAATCCTGCTATCAATTTTTTAATTAGAAGATTACATAAGTATTTTTATATGTATTTTGCATGCAGTTCATTTTCCAGTTAATTCAAATTGATTTTTAAGAAACATCATCATGTATAAACAGTGATGTGCTGTTAAATCTTTAATAACTAACTCTGAAAAACACATACATGTATGTGTGTGTATTTGACACATACAAGTTTATCATAAATTTTGCTTATATAAAGGATTACAGCATGCAATTTATAAAAATAATAAAATACAGAATATATTTTATTGGAAGTTCTATGTAGCTAATTCTCACAGAACGTTTTCTTTATTTTTGCCAAACTCTCCTATTTGTCTCCTATGGTTGCAATTCAACTGTGAGTTGAAAAGCAGAGCTATAACACAATTTTCTTTTCCCAATAGATATATTGTCATCAAATTTGGTATATGGACTATGATTAAACTTTTTTTTTTTTACCCTTGATCATGAGCAGGTCAAGGACATTAATCCATAATATCCAGATGTTCACCACTGCCAAGATTCTACTGCTCCGGAGGTTGTCCAGAGAATGCTGTCTGTATTTGGACTCCATTAGTCACTTCTGTTCTTTTTATTGCAGAATCAGTTGTTGAATCATTTACTAGTACAGTTACATTAAGACACTGTTCACATACCAGTAACTAGTTGGAAAAATCAAATTTATTTTTTACTTTCTTCTTTTTATCTTTTGCGTGTAACTTTGAAATTACTCAATATGTCTACTATTTTTCCAATGTGATTTTTGCAAAAGCTCATCTATCATACTCCACCTGTATTGTTTATAATCTTTCAACCAGCCAGTATACATTTTTATTCTTCACACAGACTCCCCTGAGCCCTATTCATAACTGCTCAAACTTGCTTCAAAGATAAAGTTTCCTTTTCAATCATTTAGAATTGAAGATGAGAAATTCTCAAAATTTTGTTTCCTATAGAATTCTCCTTGGGTTGGTGTGCAGTATCATTACATGTAGTTCATGATTCTTTTCTCTTTGTTTGTATTTACATACTAGTTCATAATTATGAGTTATATTTGTTCCAAGGGGTCATCACTTTCCTGAAATTTTTGAAAAAAAAAAAAAAAGAACAATAAAGAGAACATTCCCTGCACTCTTGTGCTAGTTTATGGAGATTTAGCAAACCTAGGACAAGTGGGTAGATGGCCAGTTTACACTCCCAGAATATGGAGTCTCTATTCTGATATTTCTTCACTGTGTGTGAAAAAAAAACAAAGGTGGATACAAACCCTCCTGGTAACTGGCTTTTCTCTTTAGCATGGCTCAAACTCTGGCAATACGCCACAGCAGGAGACTTTCTATTTCAGCTTCATGCCCTAATCACTCCAATCACCTATGGCTTTCCAGAACATCCAGTGACTTCCAGGTGGCAGAAGGCTTTGCATGCCCCATGGTCTTTCCTCATCCCTAGTTCTAATTCTCTGAATGAGGAGATCTTAGAAGGGTTTTATTAGCCCCTTCTCTGATTACTTCCCAGGCAGCTGCTCCTTCTCAGGAAAGAATTCTGATTTACATTGCTTCCTGCTAACTCTATTCCCTGTGGGTTCTGCTGTGTGGATGGTGTTCCCAACAGCTCATGGAGGTTCATCTCCATTTTTATTTCTACTCATCATTTAAATAAAAATCTGAGAGGTGAAACTATTACATATTTGTGTTTTTGCTATTCTACTCTGGAAGTCATCTTTATTGTAAAATATCATGAAAGAAGGAAACACACAAAAAAATTCAACTAAAAAAGTAATTTTAATTAGGAGTCACGGTGAGGCAAATTTGACTTGTTTGCTAATTAGTGGAAGAAAGTTTCACAGATACTTCAGTTAAACATGAAACATTCTGAGTGAGTTTTATCATACTACTTGCATGAAAACATTTCATCTCTGACTTTTGAGGAAGAGGCCAACCAACATAAGAAGCAAATGCAGGAGAGAGAAAATTATACTCAAATTTGAGAAATAGATAAAATAAAAAGTGGACCTGAGGTTCTGGCTGGCCTCAAGGCTTCCACAAAATGATCCTACTTTTCCCCCTTCCTCCTGCATTTCCTCTCCCCCAACTCCAACACAGAGATTTTTAATAAACCTTAGACTCAGGCAGATTGACTGTGATGCACCTGGTTCTCCGTCACATAGCTTCTATCCCCAAATCTTGGTATAGAAAAACTACTGCTGTAATTACCACTATAAATGCAAATTACTACAAACTTAGTGGCTCAAAACAACATAAATTAATTATTTTACAATTCTGGAGTTTAAAAATCCAAAATGGATGTTGTGTGTCTAAAATCAAGGACCTCTTTCTTCCAGAGGCTTTAAGGGAGAATCCATTCCTTGCTTTTCCATCTCCCTTAGGCTGTCTGTACTGGCCTGTGGCTCCATGAAGGCAACCTCTGCTTCTGTCATCAGAGCCCCTTCTCTGACTATCTTCCCTCCCTTGTTCCCTGAAAAGGAATCTTTATCATCACCTCGTGATGACATTGGGCCCACCTGGATATTCTAGGCTAATCTCCCCATCTCAATCTTTTGAACTTAATCTTACCTGCAGAGTCTCTTTTTGCCAGGATTAGATACAGACATCTCTGTGGGGCCACTATTCTGCCTGTTACACTTGCTCTCTGTGATACATAATTCAGGCTGCCTTATGTTGATTTTTGCAAACATAGTTCCCATGAGAAAGATTCTGTTTTGATTTTGAGGACCTATGAAGTGATTTCTGGGACACATTTTGAATATGGAAGATTATTCATCTGCTTACCATAATGTAAACAGTATCAAAAAAGTTTGAGCAATCGAATATCTTTGGCATTAAAAAAAAATCTGAGGCCATGCTTATGAATGTACTCAGAATTTTGTTTTGTGCTAAGTAAATGCAAAAATTATCCTGGCACTTGGTTGGTAGGAACATGGGGTAAAGCTCAAAATCTTGGATATAAAACGGACCTTGGGTGTAGCAGAGGGATTCTGAGGCTAACAGATCAGTGACTGCTTCCCATAATAACTTAAGAACCCCTTTTGAACATTGATCTGATGGAGGTTCTACTCTTGCATTTTACAAGACAACACCTGTGGGTTATTCTGGCTCTTCCCCTCAGTCTCTCCCAGTTCTCTGTAAAACAGAACTTGAGTCCCACCCTCAGAATGTGGGATCCCACCTACTAACTCTCTGACACGAGCTCTCTAGCAAACTGAACCTCCTTCCCCTTTTCTACTGTTCATCCAACCTGTTCCATTGTAAATAGTTGAATAGCCACTTTGTTTAAAGATGCTAACTCTCTTCAGATATGATGGTACAGGATGATCAGCTAGCTGAATTACATCTTCAGTAAGTTCTTTATAGAAGAACTTTATGTCCTGAGGTTGGCTATAAATCCATAAGTCTTGATAATAGGCCTTAATGATTGGTGGGGACAAAATGTTGTAATTTCAGCTAATGAAATTTATCAACAACTTTAAACTGAACATAATCAGACCAGGTTCAGCATAAAGCATAATAGGTTTACACGTGTATTGGTGGTAAAATTAAGAAAATGCTCTCAGAAGAGACTAAAGTGTCCCCTCCTCAAGGATCATCCTTCCTGGGCTGATAACAGCCAGAACCCAGAGGGACACCACAGGAGAGATGGAAAAAGCACCAAAAGAATCCTCTCTTATAAGCCCAAGAGTAGAAAATGATACTTTTATATATCAAAAAGGGTGGGGACAGCTCCATATTTTCTTTGTCTGCACCCCAGGCCTGAGACAGTGCCATGATAGCATTGTAGAGGTGGCCTTAGGTCACTTTTCTCAGAGAGGAGAATTCACTCTGACCAGAGGAGCTGCAGTCACAAGACTGACTACTTTATTAAAGTGCTGAAAGAAAGAGCCATTCCTATGGTTGTTTTTCTCTCTGACCTCATGCTTCTTGGTACTAACACAGATGTCATCATGAGAATTGTGAAGGAGAACAGAGAAAATAAAACCTGATTTTCTGATGACAGTACTGGGAAGGGAGAGTGGAGCCTGGGATCATGAAAACATCAGACAGGTTGGAGAGATGAGGAAGATTAACAGATAAATCCCATAATGTTGTTTACAAAACTCCTAGACTCACCTGAGAGCCATTCATGAGTGTATCTAATCTTGAAGAGCATACTGTAGTTTCTGCGAACTTCACTAAACGACAGACCACAGATCAGGTCTCAGATTGGCCACTGGGATTGCTCATACAGAACAGACTTACACAGTACAGAAAGGCCTGGAAAATGAGTTGGTGCTGGAACCAGCTTGAAGAAAGTGGGTCAAAAGTCGTAGGCTGAAACTAACCAGATAACTTGCCTACTAAAACAAACTTAGAAAAAAAAAGTCAACATCTCCTTAAGATTTAAACAAGACCCACGATGTCATGATGTAATATTCCAAATGTCTAAGATACAATCAAAAATAGCTCAGCAAATGAAAGCATAGGAAATCTCAACTCATAAGTGGAAAAAGCAGTCAAGAGCAGCCATTATGATCCTGCTCCAAGAAGTAAGGCTGAACATTGCTGAAACAAATGGAAAGATCAAAAGTCTCTACAAAGAAACAGAGAATATAAAGAACAAAATGAAAAATTGAGAACTAAAAAAATCCTTTAAAATTGACAACCATTCAGTGGATGGGGTCAACAGCAGAATGAGAAGGACAAAACAAAGAGTCAATAAATTTGAAGAGAGAGGTACAATCTGATGCCAGAGAGAAAATGAGCAATGACTCAGAGGCCCCTGGAAAAAGCAAAAAACCCAACATTTATGTCATCAAAGTCCCTGAAGGGGAAGACAGAGCATGTCATAGAAGACATGTCTGAGAAACAACAGGTAAAAATTTCCTAAATTTGGCAAAAGATATAAACTTATAGATTATAGAAATACAGTGTCTCAATTCATTTGTGCTGCTAAAGAAAAGTCTGAGGCTGGCTAATTTATTTAAAAAAGAAGTTTATTTTGGCTCACAGTTCTGCAAGCTGTATAAGAAGCATGGTGCTGCCATCTGCTTCTGGTAAGGGCCTCAAGCTGCTTCCACTCAAGGCCAAAGGCAAAGGAGAGCTCACAAGGTGAGAGAGGAAGGTGAGAGGTGCCAAACTGTTTTTAACAACCAGTTCTGGTGGAAACTTCTCAAGTGAGAACTCACTCATTACCCCAAAGATGGCACCAAACCATTCATGAGGTAGCCACACCCCTCCCCTCTCATCCCACTACCTGTCCCCCGAAACATCTCTCATTTACCCCCCCCACCTCCACCATTGAATTTCAACACAAGATTTGGAGGGGTCAAACAAAGGGAACTAGAGCATTCAGCAACTCCTCTAATGGATAAATCCAAGAAATCTACATCAAGACACATTATAATCAAATAGCTAAAAATTAAGGAAATGTAAAATATTTGAAAGTACCCAACGAAAACCAATGAATTACCTGAAAGGAAACAGGCCAAGAATGACTACCTAGTTCTCATTGGAAACTATAATGATGAAAAGACTATATGCTAAAGTGCTGAGGGGGAAAAAATAAGCTATAAATTAAGAATGCTACATCCAGCAAAAACATCCTTTAGAAATAAAGATGTAAGAAAGATATTCTCAGATGAAAGAAAACTAAGAGTATCTGTCATTAGTAGTCCTGCCATGAAAGAAATATTAAAGTAACTTCTTCAGGCAGAAAGGAAATGATGCCTTCTGGCTCATCAGAAGGCAGAGTGAAAGAAATGCTAAATATATTAGTAAATATAACTAACTATTTTTTCTATTACACTTAAATTTGAATAGTTAAAAGAGAACGTTACAGCATTGTCAGAGGATGTCTCGAAAGTATGTGCATATAACAACACACAATGAGAGAGAATAAAGTGAACTTTATGACAGGAAGACTCCAACATTCTGCATGAAATGGTAAAATATAAACTCTAAGTAGACAGTGAAAAGTTGTCTGTATATTGTAATCTCTGGAACAACCACTTAAAAAAAAATTATGCAATGAAACTTAATCTAAACTGAATAGAAAAATTAAAAGAACATGCTGAAAAAATTCAAATAACTATGAAGAAAGCATAAAAGTAGAAAAAGGAATGAATGACAGAAGAAACAAATGAAATACAAGTGACAAAATGGTAGAGCTAGATCCAAATATAAAAATAATTACATGGAATATAAATAATCTAAACACACCACTTAAAAGATGTATGCATATTATTATAATGAATAAAAATAAAATCTAAGCCATTAACTTGCTAAAAGAAGCCCATTTTAAAATAATAATAACATGAATAAATGGGTGTGGTAGCATGTACCTGTAATTCCAGCTACTTGGGAGGCTGAGGTAGGAGGATCACTTGAGCACAAAAATTCAAGACCAACTTGGGCAACCTAAATAAAAAATTAAAAAAAAATGATGTATATAGAATAAAGGTAAAAGAATGGAAAAGACAACTCTGAGCAAATAATGGAGGAGGGAAGCTTATGTAGATATATAAATATCAGATAAAGTGCACTACAGTGCAAGAAAATTTCCCAGGGATAAAAAGAGACATTTCATAAGGATAAACCCTCAAGTTAACATAATAATCTAAGTGTTTGTATATCTAACAACAAAGCTTCAAAACAAAGGAGGGAAAAGTTACAGAAATTAAAAGAAAAGTCATAGGTGGAGACTTTGGCACTTCTCTCTCAGTCATAAATAAACAGGTAAACATAAAATCAGCAAGGAAACAGATGAATAAAATAACACCATAGTCTATGGCCTTTACTGTTATTTATAGAATGTCTTATCCAACAGCAGCAGAATTCACATTTTTCAGGGCACATGAATGTTCATCAAGATAGACTATATTCTTGGTCATAAAATAAACTTAATTTGAAATAAATAAAATTATATAAATTATATTTTCTGATCCTGAGGGAATTAAACAAGTAATCAATAATGGGAAGGTAACAGTAAAACCTTCAAACTGTTGAAAATTAAACAACACACATCTAAACAATCAATAAGTCAGAGAGGAAATCTAAAGGGAAATTAGAAAAATGGAACAAAAAAAGAATTGATCTGAATTCGTAGGATGCGGGTAAAGTAGTACTCAGAGGGAAATTCATAGCCTTAAATAACCATCCTAGGGTGGTGATGTCCAGAAGCCAATTTTCTCCTTGAGGGATTGAATAATCTATCAAATGGAGGGCTGTGGAAGAGATGTGGAGGAACCCAAGTTTGTGTTCAAGCTCTGTTAGGTTTCCAGGAATAAGGGAAAACTGAGGGAACTTGCTTGGTAAGAGTCAGCACAAGGAATACAGAAGAAAACAAAAATCAGTATAAAAAAAAAAGACAGAACAGATTGGTTAGCAAACACATAGCCCTCCCTCACCGAGGTTGGGTCTTTGCTCACCATTATGTAGGGTCTAACAAAGGCACAGGCTTTGGACTTAGGCATATTTTGGTTCAGATCCAGGACCTGCCACTTACTGGTTAGGTGGTCAGAGGCAATGTACTTGACTACTCTCTGAGTAACGGGGGGTGGAGTGAGGATGATGGTGAGGGCAGAGTAACAGGCAGGAGCTTCAGAGCTGCAGCAGCAGCCCTGGGAGTGTGTGTGCTGTCCATCTGGCTCCTCCATTTCTTTTCTTCTCCTCTCTCCTTTGTTTTTTCTCTTTTCAGACTGTTTTGGGATCCCCCAGGATCCTGTTTGGGGATGAGCCAGGATTCCATGGTTTGGCAGCTCTAACTGCACAGGGAGCCAGTGCCCTCACTGAGCAACCATTAGCCCATCTGCTTTTCACCAGGACCCCATGAAGCAAGTGGTTTTGTCTTAGTCTTACCAGTTATGAACAGAGATTCAAACTGTAAGAATTAATCTCTGAAGTCTGACCAACCCTCCACCCTGTGCTGTCTGGAGATAGCGGATAGATACCACTGTCCCTGAGGCCTTTCTTAAGAAATGCAAGGCTGTGGTGTGCCCCGCTAAGTTTTAGGAATACACTTTCTAGAGCCAAGCTGCTAACTTAGAGCAATACTGATTTGAGTTTTTCCCTTCAGTTTTCATCCATCATTAGTACTCTGTGGAAGTTCTAAAAGGCGATGAAATGATTAAAAGTAGGTAGAAATGTGAAGCAAAGTTTCACTGAAATCCACCAACTGGAACATTCCTTATTAAACAATCAGGAGTGCACTGCTTGCATGCTCTAATTTGGAGTGTCAGGGAGTTCCCAGGGGACCCGTTGGAGGGCTCTGGAAACCTGGCAGGCTCTCTCTGCCTCACTCCCTCAGGTCCTCCAGGTCGGGACAATTTGTGTATTAGAAACTGTTTTCAGGGAAGTGAGAAGAGCTCTGAGCACAGAGGGCACCAGGCCGGCAGGCAGCTCTCGCCAGGAAAGGCCTCCTCAGCCTCCTGCAGTCATCCATTCTGGCGTCTGCAGCCAAAGGCTTTCCTGTCGGAAAGGATCTCCTTCCAATGACCTGTATCCCCCGTATTCCCACTCAAGCTCACACCCTCTGGGAGAGGCAGAACAGCTGGTCACCCTTCTCTGAGTGATTATCCCTCAGGAAATCAAGCACTGTGCTGCTGGAAGTTTTAATACATGTCAAGATTACTGACGCTGCCAAGCTGAAGGGTGTATGTGTCTTTGCCTTTCATATTCCAAGATGACACTGCTGCTGAGCTGTTTTCCACGTGTGTCAGGAGGGCTGAAATAGCAGACATAATTCTGGAAAATGTCCATCTGAGTATTGTCCTTAACCTGACTGCAGGAACTGTTGCTGCTTCGAGCCCTGCCTCCTGACCTTGCAATACCACCCGCAGCCTTTGCTCAAATGTTCTCTGCCTTGTCACTCTCCAAACATCTTTCACACTGCTTAGCTGCAGAAGCCTCTCCTTCGGTTTCTGAGTGTTGATCAGTTATGCCACATCGTTTGAAAGGGCTTCCTTCATTGTCATCACATTTCATCAGCCTGCCTGGCTTGAGTTCTTTCTGCAACAGCTGCTTTCAGAGCCTGGGGTCACTAAGTTTCCATTCTGTCCCCGTGAACAGGCTATTCCTGAATTATGGCGGCTGCCTACACACTTGAAATTTAGCCACCTGCCTTACCTTACACATTTTGCTCTTTTCTAACAGTGGTGCTCAAATGTGAGTGTGCATTTGGATGATCTGTGGGACTCTGCTAGGATACAGGTGAACAAGCAGCACCCCGGATCTGTCTCATCAAAATGATCAGAGATTTCCACATTGGTCCTGCAGTGACCAACATTACATGACTCTTGCCTATCCCTGGAGACCAGTGGTTCCCAAGCCTTCATGTGCTTTGGCATCACCAGGGAGCTTGAGAAAACACAGATTACTGGTTGCCATCCAAGAGATTTCCTTTAGTATTCTGGAGTGTAGCATCGCTACCAGCTTGCAGTGACGCTCCTTTTGCAGGACCACACTTTGAGAACAACTCCTTAAAAGACTCTTTTTACCATTTGGTTTGCAGAGTTAAACATTTGCACAAGGTAAAGGAGAACAGAAGTGTCATGCTTCCTTCCCAGTAAATCTACCTGGTCGATATGATGACTAAGAGAGAACCAAAGATAATGACTGTGAGATGAGATTAATAAGGAAAGAAGACTGAACAGGGAGGCCCTGCCAGACATCGTGTATGCATGACCAGACTGAGTGGACATCTGTTGCTTCTTTGCCTGGCTGGCATCTCTTCTGTCTTCTATTAAAACATTTCTGTTATCAAGAACCTATTCCTTGCGGTTTGAATGGAAATAATTCTCCACTTGCATTATGGGGTGGACAGATGGTCTTAGATCTGACTTGTTGTAATCTGCACGTCCCTGTCTACAGCATCTGGATTGGGATATATCACTTGCATTGGACAATGAGCTCCTTCTGGCACTGGATTTTACTGAGATTTTCAGGAAAAAATAAAGCATTATTTCCTTCTGAAATCGCAGACTTGCCACATTAGAGTCTGTCTGGAGAGGTTAAAAAAAAAAAACCCACCAAAGTAACAAGACCAAATCAAACAAAAACAAAAAAAGGGAAAAGCCGAGCTGAAAGGTAAAAGGAGAGAGCAGTGAGCCCTTGCAGTGAGGTCCTCTGCATAGACACCTGCTTACCCAGGCACAGCACGGCTTTGTCCACTTCAGCTTCTTGGTGACACAGTCAAAAAATCTTGTTTTTACTTGAGTTATTTTGCATCGAATTTTTATCACCTTCACCTGATGAGTTCTCCCTAACATAATATATACCCCAAGATGTCTACCAAACTAAGCAATTCCTATCTCATAATACATGGAGATTTTAAATCAACAAAAGAAGAATGTGCTTTGTGTGACACTATGGTACACAAGGTCAAATACATTGGATAATACTTCAAATGATATCCCTCTCATAAAACTACACTTCACATATTAGTATTTTTAAGAACTTGAGAAGTTCCAAAGTAAAGAAACCATTTAATTTTTTTCTAATCAAGCGTTTCCCTAATATATTTGACCACAAAGGCTTGTTTTTAAAAAAATTTTTGGCATAACCGGCTATCCAACATCCAAAGCTTTCATTTAACTTCTGTGATGAATGTGAGCCCATTTGATAATGGCTTATAGATGAAGTATTACTCTTACCCATAAACCATCCCTCCAGAAAACACGTTACACCTGGTGTAGAATAAATATTTTGTGAAAATAAAAAGCACAGGGCCTCTTTCCTGGAAGGATCTCTCTATAAATAGCACTACTTTCTTAATGCTTTCATTTTTTTCATAGCTTAGACCATGAAAGATTAAATGACCTGGTCAAAGTTATGGGAGACACAGTTTTTCTTTGGTTTGGAAAAGGCCTATATTTTCTAAGCAGCTGGTCGGTCTCTCTTTTCAATAGCAGTTTGGAAGCCTGGCCTTCTAGTCCCTCTGGTGTGGTAAAGGGGCTCTCATACTGGCTCTCTGAAAACCTGCAGAGGAAAGCATATGGGGCCCGCAGCCCATCAATTTCTCTGGAAGAACAAATTTGTGGACCAAAGTTAGGAGGAAGAGCTAACTAGAGGCACATTCTCTTTTCCTCATTTTCTTGCTGGCCCAAGAACAATTCTCTGATTCTCAACCACTCTAATTCCTTTAGCTACTTTTAAACAAGTGGAAAAATAATGCTGATAAGAAAGAATATTCACTTCGTCCACTCCAGTGTGGTCGGGGCCTGTCTTTTCTGTAAGTCAGAAAGTTGGCTGAGTTCAGAATGCTGAGTGATGGTCTCTAAACATCACCCAGCTGTGTTAGGTCCCCAGCCCAAAGGCTACTCTGCCAGAACTGAGGTTCCTCCTACACTTCCACTGAGCTTCAAGGGCTGGGGCTTCTGCTCAACCTTTCTGCTGAACCAAGCTTCATTTAACAGGTACTCTGATCTCTACTGCTGACCATCATCTTGGCATCTGCATTCCTTGACACCAGAATTTCATCATAGTCTACACATTGCCAAACGTGTAATGTGCATAATATGGCACTGTGGGAAGAGGCCTTTCTCCTTTTCATTTGTGTATATTTACCCCCCTTCAAAGAGATTCCAGAGCAGCACTGCATGTGACTAATATCTTACGTGGGTCATCATGCAAGTTTTAAGATACATGAAAATCAAGAAATGTAAAATCCATGCCGGTAGAAACAAATGAAACCCTTCCAGCAACACCAATAGGCCGAGCAAGTTGAATAAGTTGAAACTTGCACGTGTAAATGAGAAAGGACGCTGTCCACTGTGTTTCTTGGAAGTGAAATAATAGACCATAACACAGTCTGTCTCAAAACTATCATGATAGTGCACATAAAGAGACTTTAGTGAAATAATTCCAAATACTTTTTGTCCCTGGAGGCATGAGGATGAAGGGGTGAGTTTGATGGAGTTGCAATTGGAAAGCAAATTCAAATAACTGAAACTGAGCCGTACTCAGAAATGCCCCTTGGTGGCAGCCAACACTTTTCTTACTGGGGTGAGCCCAGTGTTCCTGACTTGTTTTGCCTCACATTGAGTTTTTCAGAGATGATCCTCAGTCCGCATCAAAATGAGTTTCGGGAGCTCTCACTTTCCCTGCCTAGATATATCAGAGGCCTGAATTCAAGCTGGAGCACCCAGTACAAAGTCATTAAAATGAAACAACAAAGATAACATGTCACATGTGACTTCTGACACCACTTGCCAGGGCCCAGGACTGGCCAGGTCTCAGGCCCAGCTTAATTAGGTTCCAGAATGGACCACTGAGTCACCTTGCTCTGGTACAGTTTCTTTTAGGTGCCTGAGGGCTATCTACTTTAGTTGAAGAGAGAGAGAGAGAGAGAGAGAGAGAGAAGCAGTCTTCTTAGAATAGATAGATCTTAGTCTTTAGCGGAGCTTGGTGATCTTCAGCAGAGAGACGCCGTGCTGGCGTTCTGCAGGCAGGAGAGGAGACAGAGTCAGTGTAAGCAGGTCCATGATAGAATGCGCATGCTCCTGACTGCCTTCTCCTCCAGCCAAATATAAGGCTAATCTCGTGCATCTCAATACCACAGAATGAGACTGCCCATTCACCACTGCTCTCATGTCGCGAGCTCTCATGCTTGTTAGGAGAGCTAAATCCCTCTCCATGCCCTTTCCACCCAAGTGTTCCATTATTGAGCTATATGGGTATCTCTTATAACTCTTCACTCCTCCTAGCCATAGGCTATATGGGCTGGAACAACAGCAAAAGTAAGAAAGAGAATACCAGTGATATTTTACAGACCTTGAGTGACTGGTAGTCACAGAGATGTATGTATGTATGCAGTTCCCATTCACCTTCTATGTCAGAAGTGTTGTGTCTGAACTATTCTGAACTATCCCTGCTACTCTTTTAGCTCAAAAGCACTCATTGACAATATGTAAATTGATGGGCATGTCTGTAATCCAGTAAAACTTTATTTACAAAAACAGGTAGCAGGCTCCATTTGGTGTGAAGGCTGCAGTTTGCCAACCTCTGTTCGGTGTGATAGAAATATTTAAAGAGCCTCACTTTCCATAGTGTCAATAAAAAGCATTTAATTCACTTTGCTGATTTCATATTTGATTGGCATTTGTTGTTGTTTTTAGTCTTCCATTCAAATGTTCGTTACTTTATAATTAGGAGCTGTTGAAACATGCCGTTAAGGTCTCAAATTGTGGTTAACTTGGAAGTCTGAGATACAACAGTCTGGGTAATGTTTATTTAACTCAGTCATATTTCCAAAGCTAAGTAGGTATTTCTCAACCTTTCTCCCAAATAAGAAGTTAAACACAGACTTAACTCCACCCCACATGCACATAGAAAGATAGCAGAGCTACCTGAGTCCTGTAGTTTTTAAACACCTATCAGCTCCTTCACTCCACCCCATTCCTGACTATAGGTTTAAGGCCAAATTTATTTTGCGTAAATAAATGAACTTCCTGTAGCCACGCTAAGATTGCACTATTAAAACCTCTTCTTACTTTGTCTTTTGTTCTATTTTTTCTCATCCTGAAGTCCACCCTTTTATATTAATAATGATTCCTTCAATGGGTGTCTACAAAATTTGTTCATATACAAAATTAAATTAGCTCGATTATGAAAAAGATATGAAGAAGTAAATGCAGATATACTACAGTTTCATAAAAGAGGATCTCAAGGTGGGAGAAACATTTCATCTTCTATTTCAAGAATGAGTCAGATACTCTCGCTATAATTTAGCACATAAGCATTGAACATCCAATGTGCCTTGTATCTTGTACTTGTTGTGTCACTTAGATGCTATTGGATTGTGCCACCTGGGGAACCACTCCCAAGGTTAATGAATCAGAATAACAAATATTGCTTTCATTTATTTTATGCACCACGAAAAGGCAAAGATGGGTAATTCTAGTGAAATCACAAGAAGGAGACTTAAAAGTGAAATCTATCCACAAGAAATTTAGAATGTATTTCATGAAGAAACGATGCTAAGCAGTATTTCTTAAGTTTTTTATTTTAAAAATTTCCCAAATATTCATTTAAGGGAAGAGAAGGGGCACAAAACATCCCTGAGAGCTCCTATAACCATTCTGCAGCTTCCTCCCACCTGGGAGTCAGCTGGGATGGCTGGTCTGCTCTCACCCCTAGGTCCTTACCTTGCAACCCGCCAGCATTTATTGCATCAGCCAAGACCAGTCATTGGCCAAGAAGTAGAGAGGCAGACTCACTCACTGTAGGAGAAGCCACAAAGTCACATTGCAAGTTGCCGTGCACCCACGGAAATACTACCGCACTGGCACCATGATCACAATCTCTCCCTGCTCACTCAATCTAAGATGAAGGAAAGACGCAAAGTCCAGGACAAGGCACAAAAGAACAGGTTCCAAAAAATCATGGCATTCTTTGAATATGAGTCATTGTCATGGTGTCAGGGAGATACTGAAGGAAGAGAGGCAGCGCAGTCAAGGTCAAAGCCATTCCTAGCGGGAAACGGAAGGGCTGTTCCAAGGAGAAGAGGGTGAAATTGCAGTAAGGAGCTTCTGGTAGAGGAGAGTCACACTGGTTCCTAAGAGTGATGCTAATTTTTTTGACCTTAGAATAGAAAGAGAACAAGAGGAAGAGGCTAGGGTCAAAGAAAAAGAGGAATAAAGAATATACAGAGAAATCACTGGAGTTGATGGAAATGAAAATGGTAGATGTTTCTAGTGGAAGAGGAAAGTGAGAAGGTAAGAAAATGTGAAAGATAAAGAGAGAAAGAGAGAGACAGACAGAGGGAGAGAGAGAAACAGAGAGGGGAAAAGAGAGACAGAGGGAGGGGGAACGGGAGAGAGAGAAACAGAGAGAGGAGGAAGGGAGCGAGGGAAAGAAAGGGGATGGGGCAGGGGTGGGGAGAGAGGGAGAGAGGAGAGAAAGAGAGAGAGAGAGAGAGAGAGAGAGAGAGAGAGAGAGAGAGAGAGAGAAGGAGGCTGCCTGGAGAGGGAACCCTAGCTGGAGTCAACCCCAGAGAGAGTTGTTTACAAACATTTTTCAGACTGGAAGTAATGAGGGGGAGGAGCTTCGATTCTGAAACTTCTCTTCCTTCAAACTCCTGAAGCAAATTCCCTGTAGACTGCAGTGTAGCAAATAGTCTTTTCTGCAAGCCCCTGAGTGAATATCCTCCCCTACTTTTATTATTTCCTCTTAAAAGAGAATTAGAAGCAGGTGCTGCCAGCACACACGCCGCGGCAGCACGGATGCCGGCAAACAAGAAGGCTGCCGGCTGTGCTGCTGGGTGGGGGGTGCTGCACCCCAGGGCCCTGCGCAATGGCCCGGCAAATGATACTGGGTGGAATTAGGGCTCTCTACCTCACATAGCTATCCCTCTGGAAAAACAATGAATACAAAGCAACAGAAAAAAGTCAGCGCTGCCCTGCGCTTCCTGTGGGCCCAGAATGATCCTGCACTCCTAAGCTCAATGCGTTATGTGGAGGTTGTCTTAAGAGCCCGCCCGGGAGGTGAGGAGTGAGGGGAGACTGTTTTGGGGGCACTGAGCAACGTGGCCAAGAAACAGAAGGCACAAGGGCCGGGATCAGCGGCCGTTTCCACTGCAGTTACAACCTGGGGCCTCTTCTGCAACCCCGCTTTAAACGTTTTGCTGGAACCAGGCCTTCCAGTTGCATTTCTGTCCTTCTTGCTTCTGGTTAGTGTAGGCGGAGACGGTGAAGCAAAACAAAATAAATAACTATCCTGGGCCGTGGGGGAAGGGAGGGAGCGGGGGAGGTGCTGTGAGTGTGGGTGTCTTTGTCAGCTGCCGGCCTTCCACGCAGATTCAGTTCATGGAGTTGCTTACACAAGTGACAGAATAGCTGAGAGGCCAGAGGAAGGCGACGCAAAGGGACTGCAGCGGCCAGAAGCCGCTCGCCCCCGGGCAGGGGGGACAGTGCTCCCCGAGGCACGGGCTGGCGGCGGGGGCTGCAGGCGCAGACTCAGGTGGAGTCGCTCCAGAGAGCTGACGCTGGACGTCCCCTCTGCTTTGGCTCATGCCACTTCTTTGGGGGCAAACATTTTTCTTCAGTTCATCACTAGTCTTTTGGGGAGTCTTTGGAGGATTCCCTTCTCCTTTCCCCCTAGGAATCCTTCCTCGGGTTCCCGATCGTTTCCTATTCCTCTGTGTTCCTAGTCTTCCTAGGTAATATATATACTTCCCCAAAGCACAGAGACGTAACACAACTACCACCACACGGCCTCCTCGCCCTCGCAGCGCCGCCGTCCCGTGTCCAGTTCAGTGCCTGGCGACTCCGTGCATCTGGAGGCTCACGCAGGAGCCCGGAGGTCAGCGCCCACGTTCCCGCGTCTGTCTCGGCCTCCCTGGACTCTTCTTCAGAGCACTGGATTGGGCCGCGTCCCTCCAGCTCCTGGCTGCTGCCCCTGCGGTTCCAGCCACTGTCTTCCCGCCCAGATTGTCCCCCGGTTTCCTGACTCATGTGCCCGCATCCAG
The DNA here is from genome assembly GCA_963573935.1 of Arctocebus calabarensis. Classification (NCBI taxonomy): domain Eukaryota; kingdom Metazoa; phylum Chordata; class Mammalia; order Primates; family Lorisidae; genus Arctocebus; species Arctocebus calabarensis. The sequence goes on from CAUYON010133763.1 coordinate 23,044, forward strand.
CCTCAGCCCTTCCCCACGGGATCCTTCTAAAACACAAGCGCTTCGGCACCTTCCAGCTTTTCCTTGTTGCCCTTGAGATGAGGTCTAAAGTCCTTGACAGGTTTGCAAGGCCTGTCACCACAGGGCCGTCTGTGGCTCCTGTCCCAGCGCTCAGCTTCTCCTCACTCCCCAGCTTTCACCTCTGCCCGCTGCAGCACCACCATGGCCGCTTCACCTGGCCGAACACCGCACACCCTTCCCTGACGCCTGTCGCCTTCCCTCCAGGATGTCTGTAGTAGCTTTTAAAGCACTGTACTCTCACCTTCTTTTTCCCTGTCATTTTCCCCCCAAAACAACCCCCCGATGGTGTAGCTATACCTTTTTTCCCCCTCACTGTACAAGACAAACCAAAGCACGTGGAAAAAGGAAGATCTATTTATTGGATGAATAAGTACACTAGTCTGCTTCAAATCTATTAAATATTTGCCTATAACTATTAATACTATTTTTGCTCAGGAATTCAGACTCTTGAAGATAATTATTGGCTATGTAAAATTATTATACTTTTTTTTTTTTTTGAGACAGAGTTCCACTATGTCACCATCAGTAGAGTACTGTGGCATCACAGCTCACAGCAACCTCCGACTCTTGGGCTTAAGTGATTCTCTTGCCTCAGCCTCTCAAGTAGCTGGGACTACAGGCACCTGCCACAACACCCGACTATTTTTGTTGTTGTTCTTGTTGTTGCAGTTGTCATTGTTGTTTAGCTGGCTCGGGTAGGGTTCGAACCACCAGCCTCTGTGTATGTGGCTGGCGGTGTAACCACTGTGCTACGGACACCGAGCCAAATTACTATAGTTTTAAAAGCATTTTAGTTTTGTAGTCAGAATCTTGCATACGAAATTCTATGCCGTGTGAAAAAACTGCCCAATTAATTTCAATATGTGAAAAGTGTAGTTATCCAGAAAGAAAATTTGATGGATGTGAAAATGACTCAAAATTACACCCATGTCTTTTCATACAAGGAACTGTTCAAGTCTCAGAGAATTTGATAACTGACTTTTAGATATTTTAAAGAAAGAAATAGAATCGTCTTATGGCATAGACGTAAGCATGATGAATGGAAGGTATAAATAAATTATACCTCCCTAAACTGAAACTTACCCCTAGAAGGTACGGGATGGGATGGATTCTCCCACACTGCAGTTATCTAAGTGTGGATTGGATTTGATTATAAGATTAAGGGGTCTGCTGAAATGATATTTAAGGTCCTTTTTAACCCAGCAGTAAGATTCTGATAATGGGTGATTCATATATTTACATCTCATATGCATATAATTTTAGACCTGCAAAATATCTTACAACTTTACACTGAATCTCAGGGTAGAAACCTTAACAAATGTTATTCATGAGATTTTGAGCATGTATGTTTGGTTGAACAGCTAGGATTTTTATTATTTTAAGAAAAAGTCAATTTCTTTACTGAGACTAGGTTGTTTTCCATTTAGGATATTTTAAAATGATTGTCTTTGAACAACAAATCTCTAACGTCTTAAAAATATTAAAGTTAGTATTTCACAAACATCAGTTTGGCACCAGCTGTTTACTGTGTCTTCAGCGGCAAGTGGCAGTGTATACATTTGAGCTGTCATCATCCTTAGCACGCTGCAAAGCTTACCTTCGCTCCTGTTTAGTCTCCCTTCCTGCCCAAGGCCTGTGCCCACCTCATGTTCCATTGGGTCTGGCTTGCCCTATGATCCTGTGACTCCTCCCCTGTACCACTCCCCCTGGTGAATAGCAAATGAATAGCAAACCAGTGGGCATATGCCAGGCCATCCCATTTCTCCAATAGACTGGTCTCTGGGGACAGAATTTAGACCACCTGTGTGCACAGTCACCTTTGAGCACAGGTATGCATTAACAGGCCTCTTCTGCAGTCTCCATTCTGAGAGAACAAACTCCCAATAGTTGCTTTATTCTGTGTTAAAATTCACAACATTGGGGCTCCAGAAAATAATGACAAGACCTTGATGATTCCTGCTAACCTGTCCACTCGTAATGTTTTACTCCATCGTATTCGAGCTTTGGGGCTTTTTCATGACTTTGATTAGATAAAAGGATATAAACATACAAAGGAATAGACAGAAAAGACTGGGACAACTTTCCAAAGATCCATTGGTAAAAGAATTACTTCTGTATCAAGCAAAACTCTTTTCTCATAACCTCAATACTCCAGATCTTGCTCAATCACTTCCCTCTTATCTAAAATACCTGTTTAATTTGCATTTCCTCAAGGCTCTGCTAAATGAATCGTTATCTAAATTTCTGAAAAGTCATCTCATTAGAGTATTATTGCTCACTATTATTTCATATATTACCTTCTTTCAGAAAATATTTGCATTTTGAGAGGTACCCTCAGTGACTTAATCAGATTCCTGAGCAATATGTTAATTTTAGGCATCATGTCAAACCTTCGGGAGACATTAAATCTTAGAGGAAGTCACCCACACTTAGTACTGTTCTAATCTATGGTTCTAGTCATTCGTAATTTTTTGAATCTATATTGGGGGAAAAGTCCCAAAAGATTTAATTCTGTATACGGCTGATAGCAGGTGGTTAGTGACAGAACTGCTTTAGGACCAGTGGCCACAGTTCAGCCTCCAAACTACACCCTGTGTACTTTGGACAAACAATGGACCCTCTCTTTACTTTTGTCTCTTTCTCTAAAATGGTTCTTGCCATAACCAGAAACGCCATTAGAATTTGCCATAAATTATATCTTACAGATTGGAAGTGCCCCACTGAGAAACCCTATAAATCTGAACTATTTACTTACTAAGAAACGCCTGCATTTTTCAGCTTCTCATTACAATGGGATTTAGAAAAGTCATCCATCTGTGGATGACAAGGGAAGTGGCATGCAGAATGGCTGCGGACAAATGTGGATTGGACTCATGGAAGGCTGAACTCTTGGAGCATTGGCCTCGCTTTTTTATTTGGCAAGCTCTCCTTTTTTCCCTAGCTGGTTTATTCGTCTTCTGTTTACAGATTCTTGAGCCTCTGTTTATATTTTAAAGGCAGCAGAACTTCACTTAGTTTCTAAGGCAGTGTTGCCTTAGGAAGATCATAGAAGATAAGGTGAATGTTGAAAGGGATCTTTAAAGGATACCACTCAACCTCAGAGGTTGAACTCTGCAACATGCTATTTAAAAGAGGATAGAATGGTCTACTTTACCACAACCTAGAAAATAGCAAGGTATTTGCTCTCCAGGGTGACCCTTTTTTCCTAAACAAATGGAGAGAATTGTCTATTTAATTTATGACTTGGGGCAAGTCACTTAGTGCAAGAAAATATTCATTAGAAGAGCCTGGCATTTTTAGATTAAAATACATTGTTTTTTGGGTTACAATTGTTCATTTTTTAAAATCTAATCATCTTTTTTTTATACCAACAATAATGATTAAACATATACATTTCTTAAAAAAAAAAAAATAGTTCCTTTCCCAACTTTCTACGAAATTAACTCATAAAAGCCCCAAGAAAATAAACACGACAGAGAACACTGGAGCTTACAACCATTTCCAGAATCTGGGAGAAATTTCTACTAATTACGAGGATGAGATAACTAGTTTAAAGTCAGGGGAACTTGATTAGGCCACCAGCCAAGTGGTGAGTGTCAGAGATTAGGTTTCACAAGGTTGTTAGGGAAGAAAAGGAAGGTGTCCTACCCAAGGCAACATGGAACATCAAGAAATAGGGGAATATTTCACATCAGAGACTTTTAAGGACAATAAGATTTGTTCAACAGCATAAACAGGGTTTGAACAACAGGAACATTCATCAGATATTTGGCAAAGTAATTTCACAAATGAACATATTATTTAGTCATTACTAAAAACATACAATTCACAAAATGCAATGGAGGTTTTGGTTCTGTTCTACTTTGAAGAAAATTAGTAAAATTGATCTGAAAGAAAAATTAGAGTATCTGAGAGATACTCTCTACTTATCCTGTCAACAGTGGCACCATTTCGGTAAAAAAAAAAAAATTGCAAAAGCACATCTAGAAACAGAAAGAAATGTATTCATTAGGTTAAACCATTGGTGGGAAGAACCGAGTAGCATTTTATTGATATATGTAATAATTAGGAATATTTTCAATTTTTACTCTAATTAACACAATGAAATGTTGCATTAACAGGTTAGAATATAACAATTTAAGGTTTTCTTCTTTAGAAATCAGCTCCTGTGGCTCAGTGAGTAGGGTGCCGGTCCCATATACCAAGGGTGGAAGGTTCAAACCTGGCCTGGGCCAAACTCCAACAAAAAATGTGGGGGGGTTGTGGTGGGCATCTGTGGTCCCAGCTACTCAGGAGGCTGAGGCAAGAGAATCGCCTAAGCCCAAGAGCTGGAGGTTGTTGTAAGCAGTGATACTACAGCACTCTACCAAGGGTGACAAAAGTGAGACTCTGTCTCTAAAACAAACAAACAAAAAAATCATGTTATAAATGTTCCCTTTGAAATGATCCCTAATGGTGGCCTCTCCCAAATGCCTACTGAATACCTTCAAAGAGGAATTCCACTGAGAGTGACACCAGTGCCGGCTATGTCTGATCAACAGTCAGGCAGAACACAAATAGAAAATAATGGACAAAATATTCTGTAGAGGACGCCAAGAGACAGACGACCTCTGAGCAAGATGATTTGCAGCTGGGTGGGGGGGTGCAGACCCTCGGGCAATTTGTCCGCAGGTGCTCATTGGGGAGAAAGAGCCCTAACCCACGGAGATCCTTAGGAACGTACTCATTGTCTAATACTCCCCTCTCTGGTGCTGTCTTAATAAAAGGCTACTGCGGAGGTTGCTGGGGCTACCCTGCAATCAAGGTTAGCCCGCCTCCTGCAAGCTTTTTCTTCTAATCCATGTCATGCCTGGTTCCTTTGTGCGGCAATGGAGGCCAGGGCCATAGGGATTGTGACAATATTCTTTAAAATCTTCTTGAAAATATCAAAAAGCCATCAAGGTAAGGATATTTTTGAGGTCAAAATTTGAAAGAAGAAGGAAATTAAGTGATTGCCAATTTCAAAACCTGTGACTGAATGGCCAAGAGACTGAGCAGGGCATTGGCAGACTCACTGAAATAGAAAGATAAAAGTTGAAATTTAGGGCCCATGAAGGAAAGGCCCTGGTAAAAATACCAGCTTTTCTCTTAATATTCTATAGGGCTGGACCTTAGAAGTAACAGTAAAATGGGAATGTAAAGACTCTCAAAGATTGGAAGCAAAGTTTGAGTCCTCCAAATTTCTATCAGATTGATGTGATCTGACCCTACTTTAGTTGAGTGCCAGAAGAAAAGGAAACCCCATTGCTCTTAACAGTACATCATATAATACCCTAAAGCTCTATGATTATTTTTTACTACCAGGAATACAAGAAGATAATAATTAACTAAAGTACAAAGAGAAAAACATAACAGAAATAAATCAGTAGGAAATTATGATACTGGATTGATCATGTATGAACATTAAAATAAGTGCAAACATATACCATGTTTGTGAAATGAAAAACTGAATATATGCATTTATCCCAAATTGATGAAGAGATTCAACAACATCTTTCAAAAAATCAGCAAATTTACAAGCTGATATAAAATTTACATGGAAAAGCGATGGATTTAGTATTATCAAAATAATTTGAAAAAGAAAAATAATTGGAGGACTTATACTACATAAACAAGAATATAATGCAAAAATACATCCACTTTCATGACCACGCCTATGTGACAAAGTGCCAGAGAACCCAATAGGGGAAAGAAAAATATTTCCAATAAGAGATTTCAAAACAACTAGATGGAAAAATGAACCTCAGAGGTTATCTCACACTATACACAAAATCGGTTTAAGATGGGACATAGACCTAAACATAAGTCTTCTAGTAGGAAACAAAAAGAAAATTTTGTGATCTGCGAGTGGGCAAATATTTCTTACACAGAACCCAAAAACAATTAACAGTAAAAGTAAATTGGAGTCAGTGAACACTGAAACCCTGGTTCATCAAAAGACACCATTAAAAATGCAAAAAGACAAGCTTCAGATTGAAGAAAATATTTACATACATATACATATAGATGTATATATAATCACATATATGTATATGTGATGTATATGAAAAATAGTATACACATAATCCCAAAGAACTTCTAATCAGAATATAAAAAGAACCAAATAACATACAAATCAATAATCAAATACAAGCAAACCAATTCATAAGTGGAAAAAACTTTGAAAGATACACGTTTCACACACAAAAAGATGCTTCTTAGTCATTGGAGAAATGCAATTTAAAGCCACAATGAAAGATAATTTCACATCCTCTGGAATGCTAACATTAAAAAGAATGACAACACCAAATGTTGGTGAAGATGTGTAATAACTTACCTCAAATATAAAAGCTAAAATGTTTTTATTTATTTAAAAATATATCTACTCCATGTTCCAGCAGCTTTACTTCTAGACATTTATCCAAGGGATTGAGAACATGTATTTTCAAAAAGGCTCATGCAGTAGAAAACAGATTCATTCAGACAGTGGAATACTGCTCAGTAATGATATGAGAACAACTTTTATACACAAAAGCCTAGCTGATTCTCACAACGTAAAGAGAAATAAACTGGACAAAATAATATATACTGCATGAAGTATGAACTAGTCTAATTTCTACCATTATAGTTGAGTTCGGGAAAAGGCCATAGGAAAATCTGGGGGTGGGGGGAATGATAGGTATTCTATATCTTAACTGGAGTGCAGACTGATTATACAGGTATATGACCTTGCCAAAATGCCTCAATCTGTATTCTTAAGATATCTGCTTTACACTTTATGTAAATTAAGTTCAATTTTTTTTAAACTGTCAAACTTTAAGCAAAATTATTAAGTCAAGGAATTAAAAAGACAAGAAAGTGAATTTTGGAAGACTACTTCCAGTTTCTTTTAATTTGGGATCCCACAAAAGCAGATTCTGAGACAACAATTCAATGATAAGTCACATATATGACAGGTTTAGGGAACATTAGAAATAGGTGGGAAGTAAACAGGATAAGGAAATGAGCCAATAGCTGGTGTATTTTGAAACAGAATCCATATTGGACTGCTAGAGTCTACTCTCCTGGGAGAAATCTAGAAAACAGTGTGAAACACAGGCCTTGGTGATATTTTCCTGGAGTGGGGGAGAAACTGGAACATTTATATACCTGGCTCCCATTGTCTGGTTGAGGCTGTTCACATTGATTGTTAAGCTTCTGGATACTTCTACTCTTCCATGTGAGTAAGAAAAGGAATAGTCTATGGTTCCATGAAAATGAGTGCAAATACAGAAATACAGACGCCAGCTGTTAGAAGTGATTTGTATCACACCAAATGATGCCCAAGGGATATGTGGTGACATTGATATCATCTCATAAAAACCTTTACAAAATACTCAGATGGATAAGTTTGGTCTCAGGCTGTGACATATGGATGACACTAGAAAAAACTATGAAAAATGAAGAATAAAGAACAAGGAAAAAAGGAAGAAACAAAGAAGGAAGGAAAAACCAGGTGTTTAATGACATTGGAGAACAACCACAGTCACTAGAATTTAAGAGGCCAAGATTCTTAAGAAAAGAGAAGCACATTGAGGTAAGCCCTACTTTAGAAGTCACTTTATCCTTTTGGGACAATTGCCAATCCTAATATGGGACATGGAAGCCACACAGAACACAGTAGTGTAGAACTGCAGAACTGTGCTGTCCAATAGAAACATTAAGAGCTACATAATCCCAAATGATCCTATAAGGATATTAAAACAAATGAAAAAAACAGGCACAGATACTTTTAATATTATATTTTATTTAACCTAATAGGTTCAAAATATGGTTTTGATATATATTTGATATAAAAATATTAATGATACTTTGCACTTTTTTTCTACTGCAACTTCAATTTTGGCATATATTTTATACTGAAAGTCAATCCCGATTAACTGTATGTAAAGTGTCCCATGGCCACATAAAGGCAACTACTCTATTGAATAGCACAGGTCTAGAGCTCTCAATAGCCTCACTCAGCTGTGCTGGCTATAAGGATGTCCAGGACTTGACGTGTCAGAATCTTGGTGTAACAGGAACTGTTAGACAAGAGGGCCAGATATCTGAGTATAACTTTCCCTCTAAATATTTGCTAAATCCTATAATATGCAAGTTCAGAGAGAGATGAAACAATAGCCAAAATATAGATGCTTAAGAGGATTAAAACCTTCAGCAGTCTCAAGGGGCTGAGAAAACAACATTTGGAGTCCAGAGTATCCCAAATTGGAGGGCCTGGGTCAAGGATGCAAAGTATTCTTTAGGAACTACCTAAAGAGTTATGACAAAGAGTATGAAGTAGCAGGTATAGAGCCATATCAACTGGATTCAATTGAGGTCCTCTTACCTTATTTTTCACAGTAAACATTAAATTCTCTTTAGCAGGTAGCATTATCCAGAGTTTCCATAATATTTTATTAAAGATATCTGACACTTAACCAAAAATTATCAGACATTGCAGCAAATGTGACCAGATAGCCAAATCCAAGGGGAAAAAAGCAGAAAGTTAAAACATGTTTATGTGACCCATATACATATTTGGAGTTTTTTTGCATTGATTTGAAAGTAATAAGAAAGAAAATATTAATGAAAAAATAAAACATGAATAATTTTACCAGAAAACTATAATCAATAAAAAGTACATTATTAAAATCTTATAATTTAAAAGAATATAATATCTCAAATTGAGAACTAAATAGATGGGTTTTATAACAGAGAAGTCATAGCAGAGGGAGTGTTTTGTAAATTGGGTAGAAGGTTAATAGAACACATCCAAATTTAAGTACAAGGAGGAAAAGAAGATGAAAAATAACAGTGAAGGAGCACATGTAGTTTAGTGAAAAGGTCTAATGTGCAATTTGAAAAAAAAATTAAAAACCAAAACTATGGACATTAAAATAAACCACCAAAATTGAAAACAAAGAGGAAATCTTGAAAGTGGTCTCTGAGGGAAAATGACATTTTTCCTTGAAAGGAGCAGCAAGAAAACTGATGGATAAATTGTAAATAGAAACAAAAAAATAGAATAATGTCTTTAAAGTCATTATGCAACACCCTTTCCCCACATTCATATAATGAAGTCCTAATCCCCACCACAGGGTTATAAAGTCCTTATAAAGGAATGACTAAAAAAAGAAATTTTGAGACAGACACCCATAGAGAGAATGCTATGTAAAGATGAAGATAGAGATCAAAGTGATATTCGACAAGCCAAAATGTACTAACATTGCCAGAAAACCACCATAAGCTAGACAAGGGGCAAGGAAAAGATTTTTTCTCTCAAGCTTGAGTAGGAGCTTACCCTGTCAACACTATAATCTTGAACTTCCAGGTTCAAGAACTGTGAGACAATAAATTTCTCATTATTTTAGCCATCCAGCTTGTAATACTTTGTTATGGTAACACCAGAAAACCAGTACAGAAATGCTAAAGAAAAATAACTTCTCTCCTAGATTTTTATGCCCAGTGAAGTGTCATTCAAAAGTAAAGGTAAAATAATAAATTATACTAATTAACCAAAACTATGAAAATTTATCACCAGAAGTCTTGCACTAAAGAACAAAAAGGAGGAGGAAGAGAAGAAAGAGAAGAGAAGAGAAAGAGAAAAAATGAAGTTCTTCCCTCTAAAAGATAACAAGCCAATATGGAAGCATGATAGTGAAAGAAAGAATAAAGAACATGACCTTTTCCTTCCTTGTGACAAAGGAGCACCATTTGCTATCTATGGTGAAATTATCTTGCTCTGTAACCCCAGATGGTGCTCTTCTTGTTCTGTAAATCTATCTTTGGCATCCTCAAAACACTTTGTTTCATGCTTGCAAAGAAAAAGAGAAGATCACTGGAAAAGGGCATGTAAGTAGACAAATATAAATTAATTAACTTAAAATAACAATAATAATAAAGTCCAGTCAAATTTTAAGTATACATAATATCAAAGTTTATGATAATAGCAAAAAGAAGCAGAAAATGTGGGCAGGGATTGCAAAATGAAGTTAAAGTGTTTTAAGTTCTATGTTTTGTTTTAAAATGAGGTATACTTTAACATGTTAGTGACAAAATTATTTACTGAAAAAATAGATAAATGAAAATTCTGGATAGTTGAAAAGAAGATAAGAAAGGAGCAAAAACTCCCACAAAAAATGAAGGAGACAAATAAAAAAATACTAAACGTCACACTTTATCACAAATTAGTAATTACACTAAATGTAATTGGACTAAACTAATCTTATTTTTTTAAAAGATTTTTAAAGTAAATAAAAATAGATCAAAAGATATGTTGAAAAAAAGAGATATGCTTTATCACAGAATACTCCTGGCTCTTTCCTCCTATTTTGTGTTGTCATACATTTCATTTGTTATACATGTGATATAAATATCTAGCACATTTTTACTGTTACTGATTCAAACATCTGTTTCTTAAAGAAATTAAAATAAAGGAGAAAAGAGTATATTTACTCTTAGTTATTCCATTTCTGATATTCTTCATTTTTGTGTGTAATTCTGAATTTTTGACCTTCATCATACTATTTTTGCCTGAAGAACTTTGTGTAGCATATAGTTGTCCTTTAATAACTATAGGTTATGTATCTATGAATTTAACCAGCTGTAAATTGAAAATATTAGAACATGAAAAATGGATTTACATCTGTTACCAAACAGATACAGACATTTTTCCTTATCATTCCCTAAGTTACACAGTATCACAACTATTTACATAACATTTACATTGTATTAGGTATTATAAGTAATCTGGAGAGGATTTTAAGTATATGGGAGTATGTACATAAGTTATATGAAAATATTGTTGAATATCTGTATATTTTGATATCTGCAAGGGTCCTGGAACAAATCTCCCATGGATACAGAGGGATGACCATATACTGTAGGATAAGTCTGCTGGTAATAAATTGCCTCTGTTTTTTGTTTATCTGAGAAAGTTATTTATTTCTCCTTAATTTTTAAGGGCATTTACACAGGATATAGAATTTTAGGTTAAAAATGTTTTCCCTTTTCCCCCCATATGTTAAAACTGTCATTCCATTGTCTTTTGACTTTCATGGTTTCATTAAGAAGTCTGCTGTAGTTCTTATTATTGTTGTTTTCTCCTGTGGTTGCCCCTGATTTTTTTTTTTTTTTTTTTTGGTTTTTGTTGTCCTGAAATTTGAATATGATATTCCCAGGTTAAGGTTTTATTTACTTGATGTTATTTTTGTTCATCATGTTTGGTTTTCTTTGAACCTCTTTTACAGTTTATATGATTTGATGTCTATCATTAATTTTGGAAAAAAATTAGCTATTATCTCTTGACATACTTTTTCCTGGCACTTTCTCTAGTTGTTAGTCTTATAAAATTCCAATTGAACATGTGTTACACTATTTGATATTGTCCTAAAGTTATTGTATGCTCTGTTTGGTGTGGGACTTTTTCATTCTTTTTATTTTTGCATTTTAGTTTAGATAACTTCTATTGACCTACCTTGAAGTTCACTTATTTTATTCCACTGGCCCTGTTGAGTCAATGATGAGGTTATTAAAGGCATTCTTCATTTCTGTAACCATAGAGATTTTTTCCCTAGAATTGACATTTGATTGCATTTTTATAATTCCCATTTCTCTGCTAAAATTACCTTTCTGATCTTGCATGTTGTTTATCTTTGCTTGTATAAGGCAGTAAATACTGAGGTAATAGGCCATTAGTGTCAAGATTTATGTTGATTTTGCCAAGAGCTGTACTGTGTTTGATATTTATAGTTTTTATGTTTACCACTGGCTTTAAATTCCTATAGTGACTTTGTTTTGTCTCCAGTCTTGGCTATGGTGTTTCTTTTTGTGATGTTTATCATAGGGTCTGTCTCTTGAAGCATTCTCTGCTGTAATCCACTGTAATTATTAATAGAGGCTTGTTTTTGTAGCCAGGTTTGGGATATGGGACATTTCTAATCTTATGAATGAGTCTTTTCTTTGGAGTCTACAGTGGCTGTATGTCTCATGAGTATGTTAATCATAAGTGTTTATAAACCTTTTTTGAGAACAGAGATTTATATCCCTGAGTACTATTCTATTTCTGACTTTAGCATTTATTCTTGAATGTTCTTAATTAATTCCTCAAGCACCTTACCATTGAAAATTATGGCTTTTTACCCCTTAGCTGAAACAAGGAGGCTGGGACTAGACACCTCCCATTTGGAATGGAATTTCAGCAGTGCCCTATGACCATATCCTCCTCCATATGATTAAGTGTTTTGTTCTATAGTGGCAAAGGGCCTAGGGAGATTTCACAGTGACCGCTGTTTCTGTCTGCCAGCCAGCATCACTGAGAGAGCTTCCTATGAATTCTCATTAGTCCTTCTTGTGATAGTGTTGAAGTGCAGATAACAATGCCCCAAAGTATGGTCTTTTGGTATCCTAAGCACTTTGTATTAAAAGAAATTAGAAGGCCTTAGAAGTTATCTCCAAAAACTTTATAATCTTCCCTTGTTTCTTCCCCTCCTGTAATCCATGAAGTGCAGGAGGGGGCTTTCTCTCGAATTTTCTGACCTTATTAAGGGAACTTCTTTCCAAAAGAAGTGCAATTGTCCCAAGACCCCTGTCCCTAAGAATATCATAAAATAACTAGGGAAGATTAGTGACCAAAGAAGAGAAGAAACTAAAAATTGTCACCATGCTTGATGGAGTTTTCATCTATTCTTCTGAAAGCCACTCCAAGAGATTACCTCGTAGACTTCATCTGCATGATAAGACAACATTTGTTCACAACAAAGTTCCACCGGTTACCTTCCCATAACTATAACTTACTAGTCCCATTTAGTTTCAAAGAAGAATCATTCATAAGATAATTTCTGTCTCCTGAGCCCATTAATTCCTCTTCAAACTTATTTTCTAACCTCTTAAATTTATCTACAGCCCCTCAGTTTCCTCCTCTATGAGGAGATTGTTTAAGCTTCAGCCATGTGACCTTCCTTTGAGTTTTATATTTGTAAGACTCTTGTGCTCATGTGCATGGAAATAAACTTGTATGCCTTTTTTTCCTGTTGGTTTATCTATTGTCAGTAATTTTGGTGAACCTTCAGAGACAGCACAAGGGAAGTTTCCTCTTTGCTTCTAGAATAGACTGGTGGGAAAGCCTGTGAGAGGGTAGATATTCTTCAATATCTTGGCCATAAAGAGCTTTTCATTCTCACACTGGCTAACTTTCAGCCTCTAGCAATCATCAAAATTAGTAGTTTAATATTCTTACCTGCTTATATGGTACCTGGCAACTTCTACGTCTGATAAGTAAATGCTCAAGGCTTGTGTCTTCTTTCAAGTTGTAAAAGATCAGAATATGTCACACTGAAACATGATTGTAGGAGACCAGAAAAGACTATCTCAAATAATCCTTTTTGCTTAAGGATTATTTTGAGATGATATAATTTTGAGAAATACTAGACACCAGTGGAGCTGTGAAAACAGAGTATGCTACCCACTTGCTAGGGAAATTGACATTTAGAAAGAAAATTTCCATTTATAAGGGTATTCTCTCCCTTTTCCAAAATGAAAAGGATGACCCTAAATCATGAGAAACTCGCATCAATTGTGAAGGCACTTAAATTTAAATAAAAATCCTTACCCTTGATTATCATACTTTTCTTGGTCACCTTTTTCTATATAACTTTCCTTCCCCTTCTTTATTTGTTTTTGAAGATAATATTTAAGCTCATGTTACTTTTCTCTGAGTTTCTCATGTTTCTTCTTCTCTGAATTAGTATACATGAGATATAAATCCTAATAAATTTTGGTTTGTTTTTATCTTTTTAATCAGTCTTTTGTAATGGGGGCTCCATAATAACTTAGAAAGGTAGAAAGAAAAGTTTTCCCCCTCTGCTACAAGAACACATTTCTCTTTGTCCTGTGACCTAAGTTCTCTGAGGTCTCATGAAAATTTGTTAACCTACTACCTGTATAGCTCTTTTCTTGTCAAAAGGATGGAAGCTTCTATTTTTACCTCTCACCGTGTCTCAGCTAAAACAGGAAATTCCAAGGGATATACTTTAAATAAAATGTTAAAAATAAAAGGATGGGGAAAGATACAACATACAAAAATTAACCACAGAGGTCTGGCATGAGCTATTCTAATTTTACACAACATGGACTTTAAGGAAAGAAAATCATTTGAAAGTAATTCATTAAATGAACAATTTAGCACAAAAAATATTTCAGTCCTAGATTTGGGTGCCTGTTTGACACATATGGAACATGACACTCATTCCCTAGGGATATATATTCCATTTCATGCTTACATGGGACTTTGCCAATATAGACTACCTGCCACTATATAAAGCAAGACCAGATAAATTACAAATGAGTGGCAATTTGTTATAGCAGCCTTAGGAAACTAATATCATAACACTCAAAGCAATTGAGTAGTGGGTACAATAGTCTAGTAAAAGCGACGTCTACATGACATCTTCAGCACCCATGAACGGTATCAATTATCTCCTAATTAATCTTCAGGTTCAATGTAAGGATTTTGTTTTCAGTATGGAATCAAAAGGTTATTCTAAAATCTATGTGAAAATACAAAGGATCGTAGTAAATGCAGTCTTGAAGAAAAAATAAATTGGAGCACTTCCATTAGCAGATAACAAGATTTCTTATAAAGCTAATAATTTCTTTCTTTTTTTTTTTTTTGTAAGACAGAATTTATTCACAGAAAAGAAAGAAAAGAATACAGAAAACATTAAGGCATCTGTTAGAGGGAGAAAATTCTAGTGGGGAGAGAGAAGCTCTCTCCGTTTCTCTCCCAGTCTTTC
>CAUYON010133764.1:0-21819 GCA_963573935.1 Arctocebus calabarensis
ATATACATTCAGAAATATTTTGATCATACTGTTACAGATATCCTTCATGGCATTTCCATGATCACTATATAAAGACATTAATACTCTACCTTTAATAAGTTTCGCCAGTACCCTGCTAAGATGCACCGTAGGTGTGTTCCCACTATGAATCTTGGTCTTTCTTGACCCACCTCCGTGTTCACCGTACCTTGACGTTCAGCATGTAGACGAGAAAGAAGGTGGTGGAACATCACTGGGGGTGGAGCTGCGTACGAGGGGAGTGCTTGGTTCTAGAGGCCCCGGTGAAATGGGTTGAGGTTGGGCAGGAGGGGACCGGTTGAAATCTGTGGTTGGACTGACTTTAACTGGAGATGAAAAGGCCGCATGGAAGGAGGTGTGGGACAGGGCGTTTGGTGCTGTTGGCCAGATGCATTGTGACTTGTCACCCTTCACTAAGATCCCTCTAATGCTGACAAACGAAGACCCAGACCCCTCAGTGTGACTAGTGATAGGTAGAATCTTAAAAAAACTCAATCCCTTGATATGTACTAATTACTATGATAAGAATTAGAGAATCTCTTTGGGGTAGGTACTGTTAATATCAACATTTTTGGGGTGTGGAAATCCATGCTGATAGATTAGCAGGATCCGGTCTGGAACAGGATTTTTCTGGCCTCACAGGCCGTCTCTGAACCATGCCCGCGTGGCATCTTGGTGTGTGCAGACTGACTGGTGTCGAGCCCAGTTTATCCTCGTCTCCCAGTCTCTTCCTACTGGAAGGGGAAACGTCTCGCCTCACTTCCACTGAAATATCCCTTGCATTTCTGGTTGCCAGGGTTCCTGTTCTAGTTCCCCTCCTCTGTACCTTTGCTTTTTTCACTTACTGGGTAATTTTTTTCTGTCTAAAGCCTTGAATACTCTTTCCTGAGCACCCAGCCTAGGTTTCTCCTAGCCTAAGGCCCTTTGCCTTTGCCATTGCTTTACTTAGTTTGCAGTTACCATTGTCTACCGTGTATTTGTGGCCTTACCATGTGTGTGCTTTCCAAAAAGTTATTGAAGTCTTTATGGCATATCTTTTTTTTCTTTTTAAATCCCAACAGTGTTTAATTCTATATGTTGTACGTAATTTATATTGAGTAAATATTCTTCAGTGGACTAATTCCAGGATAAGAATATTCTAAAGAAAGAAATAATCAGAATGCCTCTCTGGGTATAGAAATTAGAGTAAAAATGCACAGATGTTGTAGTAGAGAAAAAGGAGTAAGGAGAAAAAGGACAGTTAAGAAAAACTGTATCGTAATGGAAAGAATACACTGAAACCACGTGGGAATTGAAACTCTGGTTTGGAAGAATTAGGTCAATGGTGTGCCAGAAATCTTTAAATGTGTAATGAAAAGTGGTAACTACAATGACTGGAAAAATCTGTGAACATTCGGATAGCCCTATACTAGCATTTCATCTCCCTTTTTTGCATTTAAATGGATTCAAAGCATGAACATTTTTATGTAATGATATTCCTTGGTTATTTGACTTCATTCGAGTAAATGAAAGGAGCAAATAAAATTAATTTTAATTTCAGAGACTTTACTACGTTTATTATATTCTTTATAGTTCTTACTTCGAAGGGGCAGACAGTTCCTGAGAAGGATTTTTTTTTCCTAAGAGCTTAAGGTTTATTGTCCACTGCTTTGCTATTATGTCTAAAAATCCAGTTTGCTAGAGTTTTAGACTATCATTCAGCCCACTTCTTTGCTAAATTAAATTCTCTTTCGGTAAGAACTAGAGTTCACTAACAGAAAACTGCAGAAAATGGATTTTCATTAATTCGGCTTCACTCCCAGCTGGTCACTCCTTCCTCCAAATTCCTCAAGCATCTGTAGAATCCACTCCCATTCAATTTAGTGTTGATAGAGCGGTCCTTTCAAGAAGTCTGCTATAACTGTACTTTGAGTAACATAGGAGTTCATGGTTAATATTAACAAATATCAACAGAAATACTAACGATGTGAAGGTCTTTTCCCGCCTATTGAATAGATCTGAGTGGAATTTCTCATTATGATTTGGAGTGGAATTTAGAAGAAGGATTGATCAGCTAGGAGTAAACGCAAAATGAAAATTCATTTTCTCCAGTTCTCTGTTAGTTAACTCTAATTCTTACTGAAAGAGATTCCTCCCCTTTGTTATACCTCAAATGAATTAGTACTCTGTTGTCCATTATTATTTTGGAACTTAGGAATTGTTATTACTGGGTTTGCTGGATTCTGTTCTAATTGGGGACAGCTGAAGAGAGAGCAGGTGAAACCCTACCGTTGGTATCAGGAAATGATTAAATCTTTGTAGTGCTAATAGCCACCATCCCTACTGCAGATGGCAACACAGTCATCCTCCAGGGCTCCTTGTTGGGGATGGTTCTAATTGTAGAATCTCTGCTTGCTGGCAGCAAATCTGACTTTTGGAGAAGGAAGAGTGGGAGAAAAGAATCAGTAGCATCACCTGGTCTCTAGGCGTGGGTATAATTTTGTTGAAACTTTCAAGCAGATGTGGAAAGATGATATTGCAAAGCCTCAAGCTCAGAATTTTAAGTGACACATATTACTAGTAAGACATTTAACTTGATCCATCTGCCTCTTAAGAAATGCGGCTGTTTTTCAGAAAATCCCCCGCCCCCTGCCTTTTTAATAAAAAGCACTAGCCAGGATATTTGTGTGTGTGATGGTTCTTCAGCAGGTGGTGAGACTGCCGCTTGCAGTGGTTTGATCGGTTGGAAAAGCCACAAAACTCATCTTCCTGGACTTATTTTTAAAATCTTACTTTCCCAGGTAAAATCTTTGCAAAGTCCTTGATTTTATGAGGTGAAATGAGTGTATCTGGATTCCAATCCATATAGTGCGTGTTTCAGGTGTGGCCTTCCACGCAGCTCGGAGTCCCTTGTGTGGCTTGGTCTCTGCCCTGCCTTCGTTCCTGTTGGCATAGCTACCAGCAGACTCTTGCTGGAACCCGTCACGAGCACTTTTGATCCAGGATTGAGGAAAAGTTTAAATGAGAAGAGGAAATTACATTTATCTCTTTAGAAGAGTATCTGCTCTGTGCCAGACACAGCGATCCAGGAGTGTAAGGACTTTGTTATTTTTATTTTATCTTCGTGTCCTCAGCACCTAGAATAGTATCTGGCACAAAGTACACATACAAAGGAATATTTCCTGGATGAATAGAAGGAGTCACCCTGAGCGTCACAAGAAGAAGAGCACATTCAAATTAGGAGAATAGGAAGAGGATTATTTACACAGGGACTGTTTCTACAGGTGAGGGCGGTCGCCCCAGGCTGGGAAGGGAGTGTCCTGCCAGGAGACGCCACCTTTGGTCCCAGCAGCAGGCAGCCTAAATAGATGTGGCAGGGAGGTTCTGGGCAATAAATAAAAGAGTAGAGAGTCCGGGTAATAAATAAGAGCAGAACCACCATAGCTGACCATCTCCCTACATTGACCACCTCCTTATGTTGATCTAATGTTCATAGACTGGATGTGCACCACTTGTACATATCAGTACAGTGGGGCTAGTTCCGTATGTTGACCAGTTGACCTTGTATGGTCAACTTACAGAGGTTCTACTGTGCCCTGATCTCCTATTCCTCCTGTCCTCTGTGAATGAAACTGCAAGTGAGAGAGTAGGGAAGCTCCTTGATGTAGACCACTCAGGCCAGCATGCTGATAACGGAGTGGAGGGTGCCCTGGAGGGCAAGCAGGAGACATCTGAATACACAGAAGAAATTGTCTGCCATGGAGAAGCCTCCAGTTAGCAGGGAGACGCAGGAGTAAGTGGGTATTCCAACGTAATTTGGAAAATTCTTAAGAATTACTGGGCGACACCTGTGGCTCAAAGGAGTAGGGTGCCGGCCCCATATGCTGGAGGTGGCGGGTTCAAACCCAGCCCCGGCCAGAAACTGCAAAAAAAAAAAAAAAAAATAATAATAATAATAATTACTGAGGACCTCCACAATACTTAAAGATTATTGAGGACCTGTCCCTATGAGACAGGTTCATGCAGTGATTTATGGATGGAAACTGAGTCAGGTAGCTGGTAAGTGCAGGAGTGGAGATTTGAACCCAGGGAGTTTGTCTCTAGAGTCTGCTCTGCTGGATTGGGAGGCGTAGGGCAGTGCTTTTAAACCCTCAGGTGCTGGGCATCTTCTGGGAACCTTGTTTCTAAATACTGCGTGGTTCCATCGCCTAAGATGGGGCACAAGTCAGCGCCTCTCCCAGAAGCTGCTCCTCTGCCATGGGGGCGAGGGCGGGAGGGCACGGAGTCAGAAAGTGGGGTCTGCCCCTGGATTTGAGACCCCTGGAGCTCAGTGCGGTGACTCTCTTCACGATTCCTCCTGGATGTGTGAAATGAGCAGGTTGGATGGATTTAAAGGATCTGTCAAGCTTGTGAAACCCCCACATCCTGACTTGAGACACGGGAGGGGTTCCCGTGGCCGTCACTGCTGACATTTCCTGGCCGTGACCGTCCGGGCGGCTCCAGAGAGGGACGCTGGTGTGCGCAGCCTCCTCCTCCCACGCGGAATCCACATCTCTACTCTAGATGAGCTCTGGACTGACGGGGTCTGCGCTGCTGTCAGCTGTCCCCCTCCGAGTCTGAGACCTCTCCCAGCGTCTGGCCCGGCTCTCTCTGCCACGAGCATTCTCACCCCCTGTCGCCCCGATTAGGGTGCAGGCTCTAACGGCCCAGCCTGGTGCTCAGGGCGCCACACCATGTCATTCATTTTGCATACTGTAATTTCAGCTGAAAGTTGTACTGTTGCTATGTATCTTCATAAAGTCCTTCTTTTTCCCAAAGTGTTTCTACATACTGAAAATAGTTAATGTTGTGTGGCCAGTCAATGCTCTGTGTAAAGCCCCTCAGTCATAAATCTCTCTTTTTGCGGTAACTGGAGAACACCCTTGCTGCCATGAGTGCCCGCGAATGGAAAAGAATAAGCCTTCTTACTACTCAACATTCACAACAAATTTCGGGGTTTTGGTTGCCCGAGTTCCCAAGCTTTCTCCCAGTTCTTTGGAGCTCCTGTATCACTGTAATCCATACCTGTCCATGCAAATCTCAGACTTTCTGTTTCAAAAATTAGTCCTGGATCACCAACCTCTTTCTTTTTTTCCTTTTTGCTTTGATCGTGCAGTGCTATAGCACAGGCTCAATAAATCACATATCAAATCTTTCTAGATGCAGAGTTCTGCAACATTATTGTTTTCTTGCTGTATTTTGATATTTGAGGCTTGTTAATTGCATTGGATGATGCTCTCAGCTTAATCAGGACAGAGCCGCAGCGGTACAGCCTGCTGGGCTCAGCAGTGCCTCCTCGAAGGTTGTGCAAAAGGTTGTTTGCTGTTCTTTTTCTCTGAATACATAATTTATTATCTCTTTACCCCATCTAATGCTCTTTTTAGGTCATGCAAATACTTGGAAGGGACCATCTTTTATGTGTACATTTATTTCTTTTTACATTTATTTTTTATTTTTAGAATATTACTGGTACATAATAGATGCATGTCTTTATGGGATCCATGGGATATTTTGATACAGGCATATGATATGAATTGTTCATAACATTTTTTTATGTTAGGAACATTCCAATTTCACTCTTTTAGCTACTTTAAAGTATACCCTAACTTATTGTTGATTAATCACTTTGCTTTGCTGTCGAATATTGTTCATTCTGTCTATCTAACTATGTTTGTGCACCTGGGAACCAACTGCTTTAATCCTTCCCGCTGCCCCTCCCAGGCTCTGGTAACTGTCATTCTACTTCCTTCTGTGAGAGAGTTTTCCATATTTAGCTCCTATGTATAAGTGAGAATATGAGAGGTTTGTTTATTGCTCTTGGCTTGATTCACTTAACATAGTGTTCTCCAGTTCCATCCATGTTGTTGCAAATGACAAGATTTTATTCTTTTCTTTGGCTATACAATATTCCATTTAGTCTGTGTACCACAGTTTCTTCATCCATTCATGCATTGATGGTACTTAGGTGAATCCCACATCTTAGCTACTTGTGAATACTGCTGCAGTAATCGTGAGAGTCCAGTATCTTTTTGATGTACTGATTTCTCTTGCTTTGGATATATACTCAGCACTGGGATTGCTAGATTCTATGACTGTTCTATTTTTAGTTTTTTGAAGACCCTCCATACTGTTCTCCATAGTAATTGTGCTAATTTACATTTCCACTAACAGCGAATGAGGGTTCCCGTTCTTCACATCCCTGCCAGCATTTGTTATTGCCTTTTTGACAAAAGCCGTTTTAACTGGAGGGAGATGATTTCTCACTGTAATTTTGGTTTGCATTTTTCTGATGATTATTGATGCTGAGCATTTTTTATATACTTGTTGGCCATTTATAGGTCTTCTTTTGAGACATGTCTGTTCAGATCCTTTGCTTAAGTTTTAATCTGATTATTTGATTTTTTTTTTTTTTTTTTGTAGAGACAGATTCTCACTCTGTCGTCCTCGGTAGAGTGCTGTGGAGTCACAGCTCACAGCAACCTCCAGCTCTTGGGCTTAAGCGATTCTCTTGCCTCAGTCTCCTGAGTAGCTGGGACTATAGGTGCCCGCCACAGTGCCCGGCTAATTTTTGATGCAGTTCGGCCAGGGCTGGGTTTGAACCCACCTCCCTCGGTATATGGGGCTGGCGCCCTACTCGCAGAGCCCCAGGCGCCGCCCTATTTGATTTTCTAAAATTGAGTTGTTGGAGCTCTTGATGCTGTTGTATATTACAGTTATTAGGCCCTTGTCAGGTGAGTAGTTTGCAGCTATTTTCTCCCATCCTGTGGCTCATCTCTTCACTTTGTTGATTGTTTCCTTTGCTGCATAGAAGCTTTTTAGCATAGTACAGTCCCATTTGGCCAAATTTTCTTTAGTTGGCTATGCTTTGGGGGTATTGCTGAAAGTGTTCTTTTCCAGATCAATGTCCAGAAGCATTTTTCCAATGATGTTTTCTTATAGTAGTTTTATAGTTTGAAGTTTTAGATTTAAATTTTTAATCCATTTTTGACTTGATTTTTGTATATGCTGAAACATAAGTGTCTGGCTTCATTCTTCTGCATGTAGGGTATCCCGATACTATATCCACTATAGTATAAGGAATCCAACACTATTCCTTACACTATATTTCTCGGCCCCTTGGTCACAGATAAGTTTGCTATAGGTGTCTGGGTTCATTTGTGGATTCTTTATTCTGGTCCATTGGTCTATGTGTTTGTTTTTATGCCAGTACTATGCTGTTTTGTTTACTACATCTCTGTAGTATAATTTGAAGTCAGGTAATGTGATTCCTCCAGTTTTGCTCTCCTTGCTCAGGATGACTTTGGCTATTCTGGGTCTTTTGTAGTTCCATAGAATATCTTTCCATTTTTTGTGTCCTCTTCAATTTCTTTAGTCAATGTTTCATAGGTTTTTTTTTTTTTTGTAGAGACAGAGTCTCACTTTGTTGCCCTTGGTAGTGTGCCGTGGCCTTACACAGCTCACAGCAACCTCCAGCTCTTGGACTTACACGATTCTGTTGCCTCAGCCTCCCAAGTACCTGGGACTATAGGTGTAGTTTTCATTTTAGAGATTTTTCAGTTCTTTGATTACTTTTTTTCTTAAATATTTTATTTTATTTGTAGTTATTGTAAATGGGATTACTTTTTTGGTTTCTTTTTCAGTCTTTAGGGTTCTTAAGATATAAGATCAGATCTTCTAGTTTAGTTTTCTAGTTTTTTGAGATACATTATTAGATCTTTTTTTTTAACTTTTTTACTTTTTTTTGATAAAGGCACTTACTACTATTGTTATTATTATTGCATTTACTGTATTTCATAGGTTTTTATATGTTATGTTCTCATTTTGATTTGTTTTGAGAAATTTATAAATTCCCTTTTAATCTCTTTATTGACCTACTGGTCATTCAGGAGCATATTGTTTAATTTCCATGTGTTTGTATATTTTCCAGTGTTCTTTTTATTGATTTCTAATTTTAGTCCATTGTGGTCACGGAAAATGCTTGGTATGCTTTTGAGTATTTTGAAAGTTTTGTTTTGTGGTGTAATGTATGGTTTATGCTTCAGAATGACTCAGGAGCTGAGGACAAGAGTGTGTATACTGCAGCTGGTGGATGAAATGTCTTATAACTATCTATTAGGTTTATTTGTTTTATTGTATAGATCAAGTACAATGTTTCATTGTTGCTTTTCTAATAAGATGTATTAGAAACAGTATTGAAAGTGGAATGTTTAGGTTTTCAACCATTATTGCATTGGGGTCCCTCTCTCTCTTTAGCTCTGATAATGTTTGCTTTATCTATCCAGGAGCACCCGTGTGGGGTGGATATATATTTAGAATTGTTATATCTTCTTGCTGAACTGACCCCTTTTGTGATATAATAGCCTCCTTTTTCTCTTTTTACACTTTTTGTCTTGAAATCTACTTTATCTGATAGACGTATAGCTACTCTTACTCATTTTTGTTTTCCATTTGATTGGAATACCTTTTTCCTTTATTTTCAGTCTATGTGAGTTTTTAATAGATGAAGTGAGTTTCTTGAAGATAATACATAGTCAACTCTTTTTTATTCTGTTTAGCTACTCTGTACCTTTGATTGGAAAGTTTAGTCCATTTGTTCAATGTTATTATCGATAGGTGAAGACTTGCTATTGCCTTGTTACTATTTGATTTCTGGTTGTTGTGTTGTCCCCTCTATCTTTCTGAAACTGATTTTTCACTGGTGGTGTGTTTTAAATTCTTAATTTTAATTTTTATGTATCTGTTATAGGTTTTTCGATTTGAGGTTACCATGAAGCTTGCAAAATAACATTTTATAACCAATTATTTTAAATATATGACAGTTCTTACAAACTTGCAAAGGGAAATCTAACAGAAATTCAACTTTTCAACTCTATGCCCCTCCTGTTTTTGAACTTTTTGTTTCCATCTATATCTTTTTATACTACCTGTCTTTCAAAAAATGATAGTAGTTTTTACTTGCTTTCTACTCAACATATAAGTGGATTATGCACTTCAGTTACCACCGTAGAGTATTCTGTATTTGTGTACTTGCCTTGCCAGTGAGTTTTATATCATCAGATGATTATTTATTGTTCATTAACACCCTTTTCTTTCATATTAAAGAACTCTTTTTAGCATTTCTTATAGGTCAGATTAGGTGTTAATGAAAACCCTTGGCTTATGTTTGTCTTTAGAACTGCTATATCTTCTCACTGAAAGTCTTTATTTCTCATTCATGTCTTATGGCTATTTTGGCAGGATATAATATTCTGGGGTTAAGATGTTCTTCCGTCTCCTCCACCTCTGCCCACAGCACTTTTTTTTTAGTAGCATCATTCAACTTTATTTTTTAATTTCAGATTAATGTGAAGGTTCAAATGATGAGGTTACATTGTGTTTCTGAGGTAAAGTCCAAATTACAGCTGAGTCCTTCATGCAGCAGGTGTCCTGTACACCCTTACATTGTGTGCATTAGACGAGAGCTTACGAATCCCCTTCCTCCTTTTTTTATTCAGTTCATCACTGTCCTATCAACTTTTCACCGTGCATATGTCTATTTTTTTCTTTCTCTCTCTCTCTTTTTTTTTTTTTTTTATTAAATCATAGCTGTGTACATTAATGCAATCATGGGGTACAATGTGCTGGTTTTATATACAATTTGAAATATTTTCATCAAATTGGTTAACATAGCCTTCATTTAGTAAGTTTCACATGTACCCTTGTAAGATGCACCATAGGTGTGGCCCCACCAATTACCTGCCCTCCACCCATTCTCCCTTCTCCCCTCCCCTCCCTTATCCCTTTCCCCGTATGGCCCACAGCACTTTGAATATGTTATGCCACTGTCTTCTGGCCTGTAATGTTTACACTGAGAAGTCTGGTGCCAGATGTATTAGAAATCCTTTATAGACCCCTTTTTTCTTTTTTTGTTTCCCTTAGGATCTTTTCTTTATCTGTGACCTTTGGGAGCTTGATTATCAAATATCTTGAGACATTGTTTGGGTTAGATCTGATTGGTCCTCTATGAACGACTTGTATTCTGAATATTGATATCTTTCTCCAGTGTTACAATGTTTTCTTTTATTATTTCTTTGAGTAAACTTTCTACCCCACTCTACTTCCTTATTAATGCCTCACATTTGCCTTTTGAGGCTATTTTCTAGATGTTGTAGGCATTCTTCATTTTTTTTTTTTTTTTTTGATATAGAGTCTCATTATGTTGCCTTCAATAGAGTACCGCGGCATCACAGCTCACAGTCACAGCTCACAGGAACCTCTAACTCTTGTGCTTAAGCAATTCTCTTGCCTCAGCCTCCTAAGTAGCTGAGACTACAGGTGCCTGCCACAATGCCTGGCTATTTTTTGGTTGTAGTTGTCATTGTTGTTTGGCAGGGCTGGGCTGGATTTGAACCTGCCATCTCCTGTGTATGTGGCTGGCGCCCTAGCTGCTGAGTCACAGGTGCTGAGCTGCATGCTTCATTCTTGTTTATTTTTTCTTTATTTTTCCTCCACTGACTATGTATGTTCATATAGCTTGACTTCAGGATTACTGATTCTTTCTTCTGCTTAGTCAGTTCTGCTGTTGAGAGACTCTGATGCATTTATCAGTTTGTCAATTGAATTTTTTTTTTTTGTTTTGTTTTTTCAGTTATTGGCTGGGGCCGGGTTTGAACCCGCCACCTCTGGTATATAGGGCTGGCGCCCTACTCCTTTGAGCCCCAGGTGCTACCCTGTCAGTTGAATTTTTAAGCTCTAAAATTTCTACTTAATTTTTTTTAATTCCATCTCTTTGTTAAATTTATTTGATAGGCTTCTGAATTTCTTCACTATATTTTCTTGAAGTTCAATGAAATAGTTAACACAGCTACTTCGACTTCTTTGTCTGAAAGTTCACCTATCTCTATCATACCCAGATTGGTCATTGGTATATTATTTAGTTCATAGGGTGAATTTGTCTTCTTGAATGTTTCTGATGCTTACGAATGTTTGGCAATGTCTGGGCCTTGAAGATCTAGGCATTTATTTTAATTTTCACAGTCTGGGCTTGTTTGAACCTGTCCTTCTTGGGTAGCCTTTGCAGATACTCAAAGAGAATTGAGTATAGTGGTCTGAGTCTTCAGTTACTGCAGTCCTACCATCCCTGGGGGTCCCCGAAGTCCAATAATGATGTGACTCTTGCAGACTCCTGCTCAGACTGCATTGGTGGACTTGAGTTAAGATATGGGAGAATTCCTTGGATTGTCAGGCATATTCTCTCACTGTCTTCTGCCAGTCTCTACGCTAGTCTACTGGAGTTGGGGAAAGAGTGAGATGAACACTCTCTGGCCCTGATGGCCAGCAATGCAAGCCACACCTGAAGCGAGCCCGGGCTCACCCAACGTCAGTGGTGATGGTTGCTTGGCTACCTCTGATGTTTATTCATAGTCTAAGGGCTCTTTAGTTTGCTGGTGATAGTGAATCCTGCCAGGACTGGGTCCTTCCCTTCAAGGTAGCGTGTTTTCTTCTGTTCTTGGGACGAGGGTCCAGAAATGCCTCCTAGGAACTAAGGCCTAGATTCAGTTGTCTGTGTGGTACTTCATTTTACTGTGGCTGAGATGGCACTTAAATTGCAAAACGAAGTCCTCTGAGCTCTTCCCTTTCCTTTCCCCAAAGGGAAGAAGACTTTTCCCTGAGTTCAGCTGCCTGGAGTTGGGGGAGTGGTGACACAGGCTCTGGCTTGGCCGAAGCTGCTGGTGTCTCACTGAGTCATGTGCACCGCTAGTCCACTTACTCTAAGCTAGCACAGCTGCAGGAATTGCTCAAGTACTGCAGCCTTTGTCGCCTCACCCTCTTGGCATTTAGTCCATGCCCCAGCAGGTGGTGGGGCTACCAGGATTTCAGGATAGAGGAATTCTCTCTGGCTGGCTGATTTGAATGCTCCTTCCATGAGCACCAGCAGAATTTTGCCTGAGGTGAATTTCTCTGTCATAGGCTGGCCCTGTGTGCAAAGCCCATAATCATTTCACTCTCCCTTCTCAGGGCACACAGGTTCTGTCTTCAGTTGCTACAGGGGGATGGAGAAGGGTGGTGTAGGCAATGCAAGAATGTCTTTGTCCCTCCTCGGCGCCTCTTTCCTTGATAGAATGTTGACACCTGGTAGTATGATTGGTCTAAATTTTGGTTCTTCTGAAGGTGCTTGCTCCCATGGATAGCTGTTAACTTTGGTATTCATGTGGCGTGATAATCACTGCAGGTTTCTATTTGGCTATCTTGCTCCACCCCCTCCTGCAATGTTATTCCTTAATCTAACCAAGTCTTTATAACTTAAGAGTAATCTCTGTATTGAGGATATTGCCTTATTTAGTTTTCTATTTTTTCTTGCCTGTTCTCAGAAATGTTTTTATTATGTGCTGTTGATATCACTATTGTTCTTGTCGTGGCTAAAAAGCACCGTGTTGCTACGGCCAGTGTTCAACCAGGAATGAACACATTTTTGGGTTTTTAAGACATAAAAGGAACAGTAGTGTCAGCTAGTGCTACAAATCTTGAGATAAATATGGTGAGAAGACAGGAATGATTCCTAAAACAATTGGTTGCTCTCCTGCAGGAACAGAGTTGTTCTGTGCCTCTGTTTATATGCTTGTCTTGGCCGCCTGCCCTGTTTCCTCTTGAGCTCACAGAATCAGACGTAGATTAAAGAGGACTTTATTAAAAATGTAGGCAGATGTTTTCTGGGGTTTCGTTAACATTGGAAGATGACATGGAGTCTCTGTTACCAACAGAGTAAATATTTATGTTTTGGGGTACATAGTGTCTATAAATAGCAGCTTCCGTGTTAATTGCTTTTTTTCTTATAGTAAAGAGAGATATCAGATACAGCCAGTGAGCTGGTCTGAGCAATTTAACAGGCAGAAATGAGGGCAGAAGGCTGGGATGCTTTCACGAGAGAGCAGCTCCTGCTGTCTGGTGAATTGTATGCCTCTCTGGTTCAGTAGCCTAGCAGTGCGGGCTGCAGGCCTCCTGGGGCTGTGGACTTGGGTGTGTCCCCTGAGACCGCATTGTTTACCAGAGCAGTGTGAGATGAGCCAGAACACGGTGTATGTTTTGAATTCCGCCCAGGCCAAATACTTGGCACCCAGCTCAGATGGGCTGTAGAATCCTGGACCTAGGTGGGTCTGTAAATAAAGGCTAAGGTCTTTAAAAAGTTAGGAGGGGAGAAAATGGAATTCTTCTCCTCTTGGCAGGCAGCCTGTCCTTGGGATTCAGATCCACTTTGTTGCAGTATCATTGGCAGAAGGAAAAGATAAAGTTTTGAATTTGAATATTGAGTTTGAACAACTGGAGGTCTTCAATGTTACTATTTTCTCTCTGAAAGGCAGTTCCAGTGATGACTTTGAAATGCTATTTATGGAAGATTGAATGCCATAGCAGTTGATAGACTATTGTGAAATGAAAGATCAAATAAATATTTTTTCCTGAAATATCAAAAACTTCATTAATAGAGCATCTTGTCTCTATAGGGCATATAATTACGTATGACTAGAAATGAATGATGTATTTTATAGGACTTTTGTCATGTATCTGGGTGTGGTGTTCTGGCTATCTTTAAGGATTCTTCTATATTAGATTTCCTTCCCTCAACCCATTCTCTTCCCAATGTCCTCAGAGGTAACATTCTTGCAAACTTTGTGTTTATTTTTCCTTAACTTTTCCTTATGATTGTATCTAATATGTTTATATCCTTATATGATAAATTTGTGTAAATAAACCATACAGTGTATGTTAATTGGTGACTTGCTTTTTTCACTCAACGCTATGATCTGAGATTCTCCTTGCTGTTGCTGACAGCTATACTTCCTATATACCCGGCTGTGTAATACTCTGCACACTGCTCTGTTAACTCTACAATGGCTCTATCACTTACTATCTAGAATACAATGGAAAGAAATTTGAGTTTCCATTTTTTTTTTTCTATCACCAATAGTGCTTTTGTAAATTTCTTTACATGTTGGATGCATGCTGCAAATGAAATCTTTCCGGTCACAGGCATCCATATCTTACTCACTATTAGGCCCCTCTTTTCCCCTCACACTGGCTGTAATAATAAATACGACAGACACTTACCAGAGTATATGTCAGACTTTAACATTAATTATCGAACTTAGTGACTGTGAGTTTTTTTTTACTGCATTTTAATTTGTTTGTCCCTAAATACTAATGAGATTACTCATACATTTAGTTATTATTGGGGACTTGGTTTTTTTTTTTTTGCCCCCCCATGAAGTGCCTTTTCAAGTCTTTTGCTGACTTTTTATAATAGGGTCTTTAATTGTAATGGAATAGAATTTATCAATTATTCCTTTAGGGTTTGTACTGTATCCTGGTCTTATTTATTCTGAAGTCATGACGATGTTTTGTATTATTTCTAAATGTTTCTAAAACATAGTTTTGACATTTTTAATCTGATTCTGCATGTTACCTGAGTCTACCTTCTTTACCTTGTGCCCTCCTTCTTTCCTGTTTTGTTTCTGTGTAAATAAACTCGCCCCTCAGTATGATTTGTTGAAGAGCCAGTCCTTTACCAGTATAGGGGCATTTCTTTGCATATTTATCTGTTTCTGGTTTCTCTCTTATGTTTCTTTGCCCACCTTGCTGTTAGTACCTAGTCTTAATTGTTGTAACCTTAAAATAATTCTAATATCTGTCATAATAACTGCTGTGTTGTTCTTTATACCATGTAGTTGTCTTCATTATTTTAGGAACCTCGTTCTATTAAAATTTCGTAAGTTGTATTGGAATTGTATTGAGACTGTTGATCAGTTTTTGGAGAATTGACATCCTAATGATACTGAGTTTCTTATCATGGATAAGAAATTGGATATGTTTATCCAATTATTGACATCTTTAGTCTTTATATAATGTTTTATACTTCTCTATGTAAAGCTCTCATTGTCCTAGGCTCCTGATTTTTTTATGCCCTTATAAAGGTAGTATTTAAAAATTACATTTCCCAACATTTTAATGCTATGTAAGAGAGTGTACAGAAATAAAGTTAATTTTTATATCTTAATTTTTATAGTTCGCCGTATTGCTAAACTTTCTAGTTCTAATAGTTTGTATATAGAATCTTTTGGGCCTTCTACATACATAATTGTGTCATCCTAAAGTGCTACTTCTGTTCTAATCTTTATAATTTTTGCATATTTTTTCTGACCTGTGATTCTGTCTCAGACTTAAATATATTGTTGAAAAGAATTGGTGAAAAAGTCATCGTTCTCATTGCTTGATCTATCAGAGATTGAGATATTGATACCAACTTAACTGCACTGCCCTCAGAATATGGCCTCTAAGATATAAATCTTCTAAAATTTACTTAGACTTATTTTATGCCCCAACATGTTATCATACTAAGCCTTAAAACCTAGATCACCAGCTTGCCACTCTTTTGTATGTAATCAATATTTATAAAAGCTGTGTGTGTTTTCTTCCTTCTGGATGCAGATTACTGCATATTATACACTAGCAATTGCCAAGATATTGTTTCAGGACCCTAAGGGACCCCAATATCCTTCAAGGAGTCCTTGAGGTCAAAACTCTTTATATAATAATACAAAGACACGATTTGCCTTTTTTTCTCTCATTCCTTCATGGGTATACAATGGAGTTTTCTAGAGGCTTCAGGATGTGATATTGTAACAAAATGAATACAGAAGGAGATAAAAGAATACAATAGCCATCTATTGAGATGTTAAATAGAATTGCAAAAAATGAAACACAAAGCCCTTTTATCATTGAATTTGTTTTCAGTTTGCAAATATAGTTATTTTTCATAACAGTTGTTATTTATGTTAATATGTAATCAACTTATTGTTCATTTAAATTTATTAATACGTATTTTCTTAAATTCAGTTTTAATTTTTTATATTATAAAGTATTAGAGCAGTAAAATGTTATACCACAAACCTTTTCAGGATTTTCCATTTCTTAGAGTGTAAAGAGGGCCTGAGACCACAGTTTTTATGAAACATTGGTTTATGGGATCAAGTTTACTAACTGTGTTGTTCAAATCTTGGATGTTATTCTTGAATTCACTTTTGGTCCTTTTGATCTATCCGTTACTGAAAGAAGTCTTATTTTCATATATGTGGATTTATTTCTTTTTGGAGTTCTGCCAAGTTTGCTATATGTATTTTCGGGTTATGCCGTTGGGAACAAACAAATTTAGAAATGTAGTATCTTCTTGATTATTTGAATCCTTTTTTCACTAGGTAGTAATGTTCTTTTTTTCTCAAAGTATATTCTGTCTAGAATAGTCGAATTGTTACAGCTGTGATGGATTTCTTTGGAATGGTGTTCACCCAATACATTTTTCTACCTTTCCAAAGTTTTAGTTCTTGTGTTTCATGGCTGGCTCTTGTAAACAAAGTTGAAAGTTATTCATTATGTCAGTAAATGTAGTAACCCTCTCATCACACATACCCTATTATTATCATGTATTTTACTTCCATCTTTTTTGTTTTTATAAATCCTTTTCTGTCTCTCACCACACACACAACCCCCTAGGACTTGCTGCCAGTTCAGTTGACCCCACTTTCCCCATCTATAAGCACGTTCCACACACACAAAAACATTTCTCAGAACTTCCTGACGTAAGCGTAAGATGGTGGCATACGCTTCAGTTTTGTGTTTAAAAATGTCTTTATTTCACTTTAATTTTTGAAAGGTATTTTTAGGCACACATTTCTGGATTGACAGTTATTTTTAGGCACATGTTTCTAGGTTGACAGCTATTTTTCTCTCAGCAATCTGGAGAGAGTGTTCCAACCTCTCGCTTCCAATACAGGCTTTAGTAGGTCACCAGTTTTCCACCCTTTGTATAAAATCAGTGTTTTCTCTTTGACTGCTTTTAAGATGTTTTGTCTCTGGCCTCCTGCATTTTCATTTTGGTCGTGGATATCTTTTTATTTACTCTGCTTGGGATGTGTTAGGAGTCCTGAACCTGTGGATTGGGCTTTTTGCCATTCTGAAAAATTTATAATATTGCCTTTACTTCGTTATTATTCTTATCTTTCCCTCTTGAAATGCGTTAAACCTTCTTGCTCTTTCCTCCATTTCTATTAGCCTTGCTTTCATATGCTTTTTGTCTCTTTATATGTTTTGGATAATTAAGTCCAATTCTACTTTGCCAATTCTTTCATCATTTTGATTTGTTGTGTTCATAAACCAGTCCATGAAACTTAATGTTTCAGTTTTTAATTTATAGAAGTAGTCTTTGTTTTTATTCAAATATTCCCAGTCTGTTTTTAATATTACTTTTCTTCTTATGCATATTTACAGATTCGTTGGACATTAAGGGTACGAAAATGTGAAATGCCTGAGAGCACACACTATGGGCAGAGAAACGGGGCCGTGCAGATGTGTTCTCCCCACTTGCCCGTCACTGACGGGTTATGCTCCCGGATCTAGCATGTGGAACTGTTAGATACAAGGAGAAAGAGTACAGATTGGGGGCTGTGGAATTTTTAATGCTGAAAGACTGGGGTAAAGTTACTCCTCTCCTACCATGTTAGAGGAATGGAGTCTAAACGTGATAGCAATATGATAAAACAACTATAATAACAACAACAAAAAGGAATGGAGTCCAAACAGGATAGCAGTGTGACAAAACAACAACCAAAAAACCAACAACATATCTGTTCTTCCAGACCAGTGTCCATGGTTGAGGGAGCACAGATGGATTCATTTTTAGATTATAGAGTCCGCAAGATGGGCTTGTTCCTTACAATAGGCAGCCCTGGTTCAAAAGGCCACTAAGCTGTCCATAAAAAAGCACAAGGGTCAGTGCGTACGATAGCCACAGTTAAACACAGGAATGAATGGAGGTGAATTTCTTACTCTGGCCGCATCGCAGATAGTTCCTTCCATGGAAGAATAATGAATACTTCTAGAGGAAATAATTTGTAAAGCCCATTTTGTAAATATACTGGTCGGCTAAGAACTTTTCAGAGAACGCAATGTGGTGGAAGTGGGATGCCGAAAATATACGTGGGCTGTGACAGCATTCACTGAGCGGGTTGTAGTTCAGCTTTCTGGTCCATGGTTGGAGGCATTGATGATAGGAGAGAAGGCGCGGTGACCAGCCAAGACTGAGAGTCAATAACAGCATCCCGTCCCCATGCGTACAGCTGGAATTCTAAGGGTTACACCCTCATTTATGAAAGCATTGCAAGGAAAGTTTGCTGACTTGAACATTGAGGTTGATTATGGAGAAAATCTCCCTTGAGAATTTATGATCACCAACCAGCCAGCATAAGGTTTCACAGCTTGAGTTCATACCACTGTATTCTCCAAAAAACTTCAAGCGGAGATTTAAAGTACTTCTGAGTTTCATACTATCCTCAGGCAAATGAAGAAATGACGCAAATACAGACCATGCAACTTAGCATCTAAGTTTTCATAGAGAAAAAGTTCTAAGAAATACGAACCAAAAAAAAAAAAAAAAAAACGAGGCAAAGAAAGCACAATGAGAGGCCAAAATTAGAATAACAAAGACTTTATACATAGGAATTATCGGAAACAGAAAATATAATACTGTATTTTATCAATTCTAAAATGGCATTGATTTTTAAATGCAGCATTATTTTATTTACCACAAAGAGAAAAAATAGAGAAAAACCACTGACAAATATGGTTGTAAGTTGTACCTCAATTTTAAAGGAGCCCAAAAAGGGGCTTTTTAAAAAAATTTCTTCAGATTAGATAATTTTATGTTCAAGTTTACTCTTTCTAGTATGCTATTAAGTCTATTCAGTGAAATTTTAAAGTTATTTTCTTTTTTAGTTCTAGAATTCTGTTTAGTATTTTAAATATATATTTTTGCTGACATTTCCTACTTATTCATTCATTATGAACATATTTTCCTAAGGGAGTTGTAATAGCTTATTTAAAGTTCTTATTGCCTAATTCTAACACTGGGATTTCCTTTGGGTCATATTTTCCTATTCTTCATTTTGTCTAGTGACTTTGGATGGTATTCTGGACATTGCTTGTGATACAGTGTAGAGTCTTGATTCTTTTATAGTCCTCTGAACAAAATTGATTTTTTCTTTTTGTTTGTTTTAGAGGGTAACTAATTTGGCTGAACTTGAACTTCACAGTTGTCTCTCCTGCGTTGAGATGGCAGCTGCAATCCCCATTCAGAACACGCAGCCTTAACTGGGTTATTTGAAGTTCTATTTTGCACATGTGTGTCAGGGGTCAGCCAGAGATTTGGGCAGAGTTTGGGTTATCCTTCTGTGGCTGTTTTCTTTATGGGATTCCCCCCTTACTGTACAGCTGTCAAGCTTGCTCTGCATTCTGTCTTTCAATTTTAGTCTAGTAAGACTAGGAGTTTCTGTGAGAGTTCTTAGCTGCCCTATAAAGTGGAGCTGACTGTGCTTTCCCCTCAGATGAAAAGCCTGACAACTTTTAGTACCGTTCTCATCTTCAGAGTATTGGTTTCCCCTCTGCATTCTGCCAGCTTTATGGCCACTTTCTGCTTCCCACAGGCACTTAATTTTGATTTTGTATAAACCATTGTTTAAGCCAGGCAAGGTGGCTCACACCTGTAGTCCCAGCACTCTGTAGGGGAGAGGTGGGTAGACGACTTGAGCTCAGGAATTGGAGATCAGAACAAGAGCAAGACCTCGTCCCCTCAAAATAGCTAGGTGTTGTGGCAGCCACCTGTAGTCCCAGTTACAGGGAGACTGAGGCAAGAGGATCTTTCGATCCCAAGAGTTGGAGGTTTCTGTGATCTATGATGCCACATACTCAACCCTGGGGTGACAGAGTGGGACTCTGTCTCAAAACAAAACAAAACAGTGTTTACAGTGGTTTCTTTGGTGTGAGTGAGGGTTGATCCAATACAAGATAATTTGACCTCCATTAGAAATAAAACCTCCCTGTTGTTTTGACATTTTTACTTATAACATGCATAGTACTTGGAAAAACAGTATTTATTTTGAGTGATTTGATTTACTGCAAGTGATCTGCACTGTATTACAGAGTATATATTTTGGGGGATAAGTACCTGTCATTGCTTAATTATAAATTACTTGTAAGTTCAAGGTACAAGTTGCTAACCATAGAGTAATTACTGGGTCATTAGTTTATAATGAAGTGTATGTCCTTTCATTTGTGGAAGGAATTATAAATCTCAATATAACAAAACTGTGAAAATTCTATAATATTAATAATTACTAAATGATTAAGTCGCTGTCAAGATACTGTTTTAGTGTATTATTACCTTGTATCTAATATGAGGCACTTAAACTAAAGACTATAACTGCTAATTCTCTTCAACCTTTAAAATCTGCAAAACTAATTTGTTAAATAAACTAAATTGTTAACTCATATGTAGCTTTTATTTAAGAATGCAGGTTTGTTATGTGTGTGTTTCATGTATATATAAAAGCTGCTCCTAATTAAGTTAGGAAAAATACATTTTTAGGGGAACATCCATGAGCAAGCAGACAGTGATAACGTTGGAAAATAAAGCTTGCCTGGTGGACTTCAAACCATTCTAGACTCATTTTTTAGGGCAAAGAGAAGACTCTTTCTCCTAGTCTAGGACAGTGATCTTTAAACATTTTGGTTCTGATACTCCCTAACTTTATCTGGAGCAACCATGGACACTTTCTCACACTTACATTGCCGCTCTAAAATTTCTCTTTGTAAATTTTCAGTGCTTACAAAGACTATAATTCCCCACATATTATCAATTCAATATAAAGTTATTATATCTAAATTTTAAATATGTTCACATGAATATAAATACTAAAAGTGATTTGTAATCTACCATCGTGCATTTTCGAAAGTTATTATTATTATCAATAACCTTTTTATCACTTGTAATTTTACATTATTCTTTTTTCACTTTGTGCTAGTATTTCTATTCCATTTAGCTTACAGAGTCTCATTGTTATTTTGTACTGTTTCGTGTTTTTATTAATCAGTGTGTCATATTCCTTTGCCATAAAAATCTGCAAATAAATTAGTATGATTTTAAAATTTCCCATGTCCTCAGCTCTAAGTAACTATGAATATGATTATGAATAAACAATTTAGCAAAATACTACTAATTTTATTTTTTAAATGAGTTGGTGAAGCCCAGTGGAGTAGCTATTAGAAAGCATAGACTCTGGATGCTGAATAAATGGGTTCAAATCTTAACCCTCTCTACTTTATATTTTCAGTTCCCTATATGTAAAATGGATATTAAAAATAGTACCAAACTGATATAAATGTTATGAAAGCTAAATCACTTAATATATATAAAGCACTTAGAGTTGTTGCTAGGCCATAATAAATAGTTGTATGTATGCATTTATTATTCTGTCCATAATTTTATTTTTATTTTTATTTTTTTATAATTTTATTAAATCATAATTGTGTACATTGGTGCAATCATGGGGCACAATGTGCTTACTTCATATACAATCAGAAATATTTTGATCGTACTATTAGAGATAGCCTTCATGGCATTTTCTTGATCACTATATAAAGACATTGATACACTACATTTAATAAGTTTCACCAGTACCCTGCTAAGATGCACCGTAGGTGTAATCCCACCAATTGCCCTCCCTCCACCCATCATTTCCCCTCCCCCCCTCCCTTTCCCTTTTCCCTGTATTCTTGTGCTGTAATTGGGTTATAGCCTTCATATGAAAGCTATAAATTAGCTTCATATTAGGGCTGAGTACATTGGATACTTTTTCTTCCATTCTTGAGATACTTTGCTAAGAAGAATATGTTCCAGCTCCATCCATGTAAACACAAAAGAGG
>CAUYON010133765.1:0-11755 GCA_963573935.1 Arctocebus calabarensis
AAGGGCCTGAAGAAGATGCAAGCCAACAATGCCAAGGCTGTGAGTGCACGTGCTGAAGCTATCAAGGCCCTTGTAAAGCCCAAGGAGGTTAAGACCAAGATTCCAAAGGGTGCCAGCCATAAACTCAGTCGACTTGCCTACGTTGCCCACTCCAAGCTTGGGAAGCGTGCTCATGCACGCATTGCCAAAGGTCTCAGGCTCTCCCGGCCAAAAGCCAAGGCCAAGGCCAAGGATCAAATGAAGGCCCAATCAGCTGCTTCACCTGCAGCTCCAGCCTCCGTTCCAGCTCAGGCTCCCAAAGGTGCCCAGGCCCCCACGAAGGCTCCAGAGTAGAGGCAGCTGTCTGCCATGAGGGCAAAAGGATTGGTGTGACCTTTAGGCTGCTGTCTATATGGGGCTGGGGTCCTCCTGTGCTATTTGTACAAATAAACCCAAGACAGGAGTAGTTAAAAAAGAAAATAAATAAATAAATAAAGGGACTCTGAAGAACACTGCTATATTATCCCAAATGGCTAACTACTTAGAATAAATATTGCCTTTTTCTCTCTCTCGTATTTGCTCAACAAAATTTTGGATTTTTACTCTGTAACTAATCTTCTTATTTGTCAAATCTTAGGCATGTCTCCACAGCTTTTGTTTAATAAAGAAGGAGTTCTGTCCCATTGGTTTCAGGTTAGTGGGCAAGCCAGCATAGCTGGCATGGGTTTGTGTCTTAGCTGCTACAGAAAAGCAAACACCCACTCAGGTGTCTCTTGATTAATAATTTGTCTCATCCTTATGTAACCCCTGGAGAACCAACAACATTTTAAAAATTGTTGTTCTTATTTTCCAAATTATTTCTTGTGGCTCTGGCCCAGGAAGCATGACTTTTAGAAGTTTCAATCTGCCTTGAAATGGTATGAGTTGTTTTAGAGTAAAACTGGAAATATATTTCAGTGGCCATGGGATAGCAAAAAATACTTCAGGTTTCTATAGCAGAAATAGTGCTTTCATTCAAAGGTTGTAGTGGGCTTTTCAGTACAACAAACATTCATTATTTCCATTCTATATGCACAGGAGACTGGGCAGTTTTCCACCGAGGCTGAGTGAGTGGCGTAATAATGTTCCATGGCAGAGTTGGATCCAGCCTAGGTGTTGGAGTGAGAAGATCTGGGTTTGAACCCAGCTCTGCAAGGATCCAAACATATTTCTTTTGGGGGGAGACATATATACAGTGAAATATACCAGTGCAAAGATCTCATCTTTCCAAAAAAAAAAGAAAACTGGAACACAAGGTTATAACAGAGCTCCCTCACATGGAGATGTAAGAAAAATGCATCAATAGCCAGGCGCTGTGGCGGGCGCCTGTAGTCCCAGCTACTCGGGAGGCTGAGGCAAGAGAATCGCTTAAGCCCCAGAGCTGGAGGTTGCTGTGAGCAGTGTGACGCCACGGCACTCTACCCAGGGCGATAAAGTGAGACTCTGTCTCTACAAAAAAAAAAAAAAAAGAAAAATTCATCGCAGAAGCTGGAGGCTGTGAGTGAGCTGGGACGTTTGTAATGTCCTCCTGACCATCTCTGTAGGTGAGAGCAGAGACACTGCGGTTGGTTGGTTGAATGTGTTGTCTGAGGAAAGGAGGAAGGTTGAGAAGAGAAGAGAGAAACACTAATTCCAGCTGCATTATCTCCCTCAAAGACATCAGATTAATCAAATCAATCTGTGACGGCTGAACTTTCGATTTATTTCATATTTTGAGCTGAAACTTACTCACTGTAGAAACAACGCGATTCAACATAGAAGCTTGACACCGTGCATCCGTTTTGTCATCTTACCAACCACAGGCAGAGCAAATATCCTTAATGCACATCTCTGTGTTGACTGCCTCCTCCAGAAAAATGCAAAGCTCTAGGAGGCTGGTAAACTGTTCTATTTTGTTGACACTTCAAGTTCTTGTCACAGAACCTGACTTAAAGTAAATATTCAATAAACGTGTGGCATTAACAAATACCAAGGGATGAGTCAAAATGAAGAATGAACAGAGTGAAATATTGTGAAGAGTCTTGC
Source organism: Arctocebus calabarensis (assembly GCA_963573935.1). Taxonomy (NCBI): domain Eukaryota; kingdom Metazoa; phylum Chordata; class Mammalia; order Primates; family Lorisidae; genus Arctocebus; species Arctocebus calabarensis. The sequence continues at coordinate 2,044 of CAUYON010133765.1, forward strand.
AAATTTTGTAATGTCACACCAACATTGATAAAAATGCTAAATGGAAGGGGTTAAACCTCAAAAGGCTTTATAAATGGAACATTTTTGCTGTTTTTTAAAATTTAGAAAGAAATTGAAAAAGCATAAAAGAAGAAGGAAGATATATTCTGACACTGAGGACAGAAATGGTAGCAGGCCTTGGTGAAGGATTTGGCCTTGTTCATGGAAAGGCATAATGAGAAAGCTATTAGATCCCAAGGACTCCAAATATTGTTTCTTGAAACATCAGATTCCATATCTGATCCTTAATGCCTCTGACTTGTATTCATTACATATATGAGGGTTATCCAGAATGTATCCAGACATCTACTATAAAAAATAGACATATGGAAAACTTTAAAATATATGTATTTTAAATTACAAATATAAATTACATACATATATTACATATAAAACATTGATACATGTATGTCAAAAAGACAAATCATTTAAAAAGGGAAATAACAAATCTAAACATTTCCTCATCTGTCTGCAGAACCCTGCTTTTCCAAACAAACTGATTTTTAAGTTTTATTAGTTTAATTTTGTTTTTTCTTTTTATCTTCTAAATTTTAATTTTAATTTTTATTAGTTTAATTTTGTTGTTTCTTTTTATCTTCTAAATGATATGCTCACCCTATAATCTCTTGATGTATTAGTTTTAGACGTTGTCAGTTTGACATTATGTACTCTAGTTGTAGAAGTATGGATTAATGTTTAGCTCCTTTCTCTACATCCAGCCTCAATTTCTCTTTCCTGCTTCTCCAGTGTAATTACCTCTCTGCTTTTGTGTTGCATCATATATCAATATATCAATATCTATCTTATTATGTCTATTTCACTGTTGAATCAAAAACCATGGTGTAAACACATTTCTTCCCTGAGTTAAAATTTCTTATACTATTTTCTCCCATTTGCGATTTTTTGAGTATTTTTCAGCATACTGTTTCCATCTGAAAGAATAATTCAGCCACATCTATTACTATTGTTTTTTTTCAATAGCCTTCTACCAGATATGTCAATGTTTTCCTTTCACTCAAAGCATTCACCAATAGTTTTCCTGGATACTCCTTAGTGAATTACTCTTGTCAGTTCCAACATAAACCAAGGGTTCTCTGAGGCCTGTACAGACATTATTCCAGAAGTTCTCATTCTTCTCCAGTTGTAGAGCTCTGGTTTCCTCAATTTTGTGTCTTTCTGTTTTGCAACTAGACATTACAGGGGGAGTGACTGAGTTTGTACAAAATATCTGAGAGATGTACAATCTAGTCCAGTTCTTTCATTTTACTGATAAGAAAACTGATGGTTAAGAAGGTAAAACAGCTGACTAAGTTCTCCAAATTGGTACCAGGAGAGTAGAAATGGTGCTTTGTCTCTAGATTTGGAGCTTTTTACCACTTTTGGAACCCTTATAATTCATTATGCATACTATAAAAGAAACAGATGCTCTCCATCCAGTCCAGAGCACGGATGCTTCCGTCTTTTCTTTAGAACTTAATGGCTTTTTTTCCTGTGTCAGGTGTCATATTTAACTCTTCAGCGATGTTCTAGTGGGTGGTATTGCTTATTAAATGAGGCAAACCATACTTCCCCCACATTCAAATACTGCAGTGAGAGGACTTCCTCCTATACAGTGAGGGGCCTTCCTTTTGAGTGGGTAGGTTATACATTTCAGGAAAACATATCTTAATGATTGTGAACTCAAATATGCTTAAAGATTGATGAATTGAGACTGCCATGGTGTCTTCTTCTGTTATGCTTCTGATTTTTATATGCTGCTAAGCAGGCAAATACACTACATGACTTTCTGAGTCAACAACTGTTGATCCATGAATTGGCCTGTCTAGTGAGGCATTCCGATAAGTGTCATAGCTAGCACTGTTACAAACATCTGTGCAACGATTACAAACACCAATTAAAGTGTAGCTCCAGATGTTACACACTCAATACTACATTCCTACAAGGTGGCTGCTGCATGGAATTGGTTACATTAGAACTGTCATTTTCAGCATATCTTGTGAGTGTTTGTACCAGGCAAACATTTAGCTCTCACATATTTACAATGTTGAGGTCCAAGCTAATTGCATTCACAGCTCCCATAGCCCAGAAAAGAGGAAAAATGAATGGTGTTAAATGAGTACACCCTTTCCTGAGGATCATAAGGATTTCCAGTAAGAAGGGGTTTGTGGTGGTGGTGGGGGGGAGGTTAGGCAAGTTCCTACCCAATGGGAATATTGCAATGGGATAGGATGCAACAATGCAACCTGGATGAAGGACACAACTACAACTTGGCCTTGACCTTACAAATGCAAACAACATAACCTGATTGTATTCAGCCTCATTTTGAACTGAAATTTAAAAAATAAAAAAATAAAAAGATGGTGGAGCCCTTAGAAGCAGCCTTTCAAATCCTTTGCTAGGCTTTCTGCATACTACACCGTCCTTCCTGGACAATTAATGCTGTGATTTCAAAGATAATCAAACTGCTCATCAGGAGAAATTTTTCAGCATACTGTTTCCATCTGAAAGAATAATTCAGCCACAGAATGTGAGAGATACACCCTCCCCTAAAGTTTGGTGAGAATAGTGTTCTTGACTATACATTTATATGGCCTAAATAAAGAGAAAAATGTTCATTTGAAAACTTTTGCCTGATATTTATGTACATATCAGTACACACACATTCTGACACTGATAGGTCTCATTGTCAAACCTGGAATTTGGAAGATTTACAAAAAGGATGAGGGAAGGAGAACATGCTTGTTGGCATTGAAAGAGCATTGGATGATATACTTCAAAACTATTATGAAAACAGTATAATTGTGCTACCACAACAGTTTTTGGCTGGGGCTGGGTTTGAACCTACCACCTCTGGCATACAGGGCTAGTGCCCTGCTCCTTTGAGCCACAGGTGCGGCCCCTGTCTTACCATAACAATTAAGTGGGGTGATGGATGCCATAAATGCATCAATGGACACAGTTATGATTTAATAAAGAAAAAAACAAAAAGAAAGGAGAGTTTATCCAGTGAGAGTTCTCTGGGTAATTATATAAAACAACTATGATTACTGCTGAGAAGAGGAGTTCAAGTATAAATTGATGGTGTTTGTATAAAATATAATTTTTCTGAACCTAGTTGCACAATCACTGACATTATTTGTTGTTTGAAATTTCTTTTATTTGTTTATGTTTAATTCAATGTTCATTGGTTTCCTAAACAAACAGAAATTTCATTCTATACTTCCAAGATGGCAGAACTTGATTTTTACTAAAGTCCACCCCCAGTTGTTCTGCTGAAGGCTTGGTTCTGCTTTCTTCTCTTACCACCTTTCCTGGCATAAATATTGGCCAAATAAGTTAGAATTGCTTTGCACTCTGCCGCGCTCACACTTGGAGATGTCACAAGAAGAAGAGTAACTATAGTGAGATAGAAATGTGATGTTTTGAAAAGGAGAAATGTGTTGTTCTTTTAGAAATAAGGAAAATAAGGAAAAGAATTGAGTTTGTTAATAAAAGGACTTTCATCAGTTAATTAACTTTCTTGTGTTTTTCCTTATAACCTTGGGAAGGGTATGGTAAGTTAGTTTAGATATATCTTTTCTTATTCCCTCTTAAGGAAGTCTGATCCCGACACAGCTTTATGTGGTGGTGGTGGTATGGTTGATAAAATATGTGGGCTGTAAAAAAGAGGAGTGCCTGTTCCACACGCCGTAGCCCTTCTCCACTGATGCTCATCTGGAGTTAACAGTGTCCTACTGAGGGGACAGTTTTATAGGAGATCGAGGCAGTGACTAGTAAAAATGTGAGAAGTGACTCTTAGTGGGGTTGAGTCATCAGGGAGGCACCATTTGCTGAGATGTTTCGTGAGTCTAATAAAACACAAATCCTGCATCTCCTTCTGTACTCTCAGACACAAATAAGTTATGTGGCCTATGTGGAATGCCATGAGACGTTAGAAAAGCTGGATGCTTCCAGAGACTTGTGTGTAAATATCCAGAGAGGAGGAGCTTAAATTTTCTATTTCTATTCTTGCCTTGAAATTCTTTTTTTTTTTTTTTTTTGAGACAGAGTCTCAAGCTGTCACCCTGGGTAGAGTGCCATTGCATCACAGCTCACAGCAACCTCAAAGTCTTGGGCTTAAGGGATTCTCTTGCCTCAGCATCCCAAGTAGCTGGGACTACAGGTGCCCACCACAATGCCTGGCAATTTTTGTTGTGGTGGTTGTCATTGCTGATTGGCAGGCCGGGCTGGATTCAAACCTGCCAGTTCTGGTGTATGTGGCTGGTGCCCTGGCCTCTGAGCTATAGGAGCTGAGCCCTTGCATTGAAATTCTATTCTTTCAGTCCAAGTGTGGTCAATTTCTTCTCCCCATGACGAGAAAATTGATTTAACTTCTTTTTTTTAAAAAATTTAACTTCTTTATATAGCAGTGCTGAGATTCATGCATAAACTAAGGTGAGGAAAAAAAGTACCCTAGAATGGATTAAGATAATTCTTGATGACTTCCTTTCTTTGCAGGATTGGGGGAGGGGTATGTGTATGCTTCCAAGTTTCTGACTAACTCAGTCCAAGAGAAAGACACCTGTGTGTTTCATTCTAAAGGCCAGTTATTCTTGCTTTCTCATTAGTTCCAGTGATCCTCATTTCACGGGGCACGTTCAGTAAATTTGGGGGATGCAATGTTCCTGATCATGATCTCCATCCTGAACCTTCCCAAGCCACAGTATATTAGTTTTCTTTGCTGCTAACAAATTGAGGTAATAAAATACCACAGATGCATTGGCTTGAACAACATAAGTTAATTATTGGACACTTCTGTAGATTAGAAGTCCTGGGTTCACTGACCTGGGTTCACTGGGCTAAAATCAAGCTGCTGGATATTATATTGCCTTCTGGAGATTCTAATGGATAATCCCTTTTCCTTTTCCAGCTTATAGAAAAGCCACCATTGCTTGCTGTGTGATTTTCTTCCTTATCCTCAAAGCCTGCAAGGGCAGGTTGACTCCTTTCCACATCACATCATTCCACACCCCTCTTTTTCCTTCCTTTCTTAAGAACTTTTGTGATTACATTGGGTTATCTGGGACCATTGTAGAGGAATGGACACCATGCTTGCAAGGACAGTTACTGATTCTTATCACATTGAAAGGAAATGCTGAGAACAGGACAGTCTCCTGGCACGCCTAGAGATGTATTGTGACTTAGGGGCAGTCCCCCAAGTAACTCAGTGTTCCAGAATGAGATAAGATCAGTCACTCATTAGTAAGCAGGTGTTAAACATTGATGCTTGGTGCTTCTTCATGGGGGTTGTGGGGAAAGCACTAGGCGTTCCTTAGGCACGCAGCCCTGTATGTCATTATTTTAACTCTCCACACCTGTTGTGTATCATACTAATAAATAGCCTTTGTGGCGCGATCTCCATTTAGCACCTCTGGTTAGCCCGCCTCTCGCAAGCTTGCACTTCAATGCGTGTTCTTTCCTGCGGCGCTAGGAGGCGTAGTATCCTGGCGGCACAGACAAGCTCCCCATTTTAAGGTCAGCTGAGTAGCAACATTAATTACATCTCCAACCTTAATTCCCTGTGTCTATGTAATCTAAAATATTACTGGTCTGGGGTTAGGATGTGAATATCGCCCAGGGTCTATTCATTATTCTGTTTACCACACACTCTATCTTGCTACTGCCTATGTCCTGTGCTCCAGAGGCAGGTATCCCACTGCAGGCAGGACAAGTCAACCAAGAGTTCTCATCAACCTTCTAATACCAATGTATACAAGCTGAACACATGATCTGACTTATCCCTTCCCAAGGAGAACTCTTCTTCCTCATTGTTTTCTTTTACTGATGGTGGCATGATTATTCTTGCCGTCACTCAGACTTGTGGTTTCAGAATGATTGAGGGCTTTTACTTCACATCAAAATTAATTGTGAAATCATCTTTATCTAGCTCTGTAGTGCTTATGAATTCTATCTCTTTATTACAGGTCCAGCAACCAAAACTAGAATTTTGGTCCTCATTTTAACTGAACCTATTTTAATCAAGCTTTAACAGGTTTCCCAGCCTCCCCCCAGTGCCTGCCATCCCCACGCTCCAGTCTATCCTATATCTGCTTTTATGCTGAGCTCCCGACAGAGCTCTGGGCAAGTTTGACCATGCCTCTCTTTTGTTCTCCTTCTCAGGGGTCCTCCACGGCATCCCCTCAGCCAGAAATTCACATCTCTCCACAATATGGTCACAACCTACTTTTCAATCAGATCAAGCTTCGGTTAACATTTATTTCAACATTTGATTCTCACTTAATCTTCTGAACAATATAAGGTGAGCTGTGCATCCTTATCTGAGACCCAGAGATGAAAAACCTTGACCCAGGTCTTCTAGTGCATTAGCAGCAGAATTGAGACATAGATCTTTTGACCCCAACTTCATTGTTGTTTGCAGGACGACCCTGGTAACTTTATCTCCTACTGCTCCCTTAACTTGCAGACCAAGGTCCTCTTTTTCACCCAACCATCCTCAAGTTCTCATGAAGTCTACTCTTCTTAGATGCCTTTGTCCTCAAATTGTTCCTACCTACCAAAGTTAAGTTCATCTTTAAGGCCCATTTCGTAAGTTGCAATCTCCATGTCGTCTTTTACTGTTGCTCCTTAGTTTGGGTCTTTGTTGATCCTTCTTGACACATTGTTCTGTCAGCCTTATTGACAGAAGTGTACAGTATTGAGATTATCTGGCTCTTTGCCATGCATCATTGCTAAGGTTTGTGATGTGTCTCCCAAAGTTCAAGTGTTGGAAACTTAATGGCCTCTGCAACAGTGTTGTATAGGGTGGAGCCTACTAAGAAGTGATTAGGCCATGGAGCCTCCATCTTCATTAGCAGATTTATTGGGTAGGCTCATTATGGAACAGTGGGTTTCTGATATAGGTGATGTCTCCTCCTTCCTCATGTTCTCCATCTCACTCTCCTGCCCTTCTCTTTTGGCCATGGGGTAATGCAACACAAACACCCTCACCAGATGTGTGCCTTTGGATCATGGACTTCTCAGTCTCCAGTAAGGTAAGAAATAATTTTTTTTATATATTAAATGACCTAGTTTGTGTACTATTACAGCAAAATGGACTAAGACAACCACCACCCTCCTTATCGGCATGCTGTGTTGGGTTTGGTGCATGGAATGAGGGTTAAGACTCCATTGCCTCTTACTGGTTGTGTGACCTTCAGCAAACTAGTCAAATATTTCTATACTTCCTCTATAAAATGAAGGTGTGAGTGGTACCACTTTTGTAGGTTGTTGCCAGCACAAAGTGTGTCAATATTTATATTGTACTTAGAACTGTACACCTGACTCGGAATAAGAATTCAGAATTTTTAACTTGAAATTGTTGCTCTCCTAGTTTTTGTATCACACCCCTCTCTAATGCATAGAGCAATGCATTCTATACAGATACCAGAAGGTGAAAACATAAGTTTATGTTCTCATTTCACACAAAGTATGAATGTGATTTTTTTTGGAATCCATGTCCATCTAATTTGAAAGTAGATAGAGGATAACTGTGTCTAATTAAATTATAAATTTCAAAAAAGAGGTAAAATTATATATCTAGATTCTTTCCTTATCTCAGTTTCTCTACAACTATGCTACTATTATATGCTACTAACCCCCAGGATTCTCTATTCAATCTCTGTCTGCTTTTCCAGCTGGCTCTCTTTTCAGTCATATGACCATGATTTTGCTGGAGACATAAAAACATCTATTGTTTCTGTGTCTGGAAGAATGGTAGGAAATATACAGCAATGATAGGAAAATGAATCAAGGCTGAGCTCATCATTAAATAAGAATGCTAACAGAATTCACAATGAATATTTTTTTTATGAAGGATTTCAAAGCCTTACAACTTTTGTTCCGTTATCAAATTATACACAGACAAGATGGGGGGCTTTGGCTCAGCAGATGTTTACATAAAAATACTATTATCTAGAAAAATCAAATGCCTATTAAGGCAGGTACTATGGTTGATAACCCCAACATCCGCTCACAGTCCCTTTCCCTTGGCCATGTTTTGCCTGCTACCCTTCCTGCTAGGAACAGACACACAAGGTTTCTGGCCCATGAGATGTTAAGTAGCTGTCTGTGGGGGGCGAATTCTTGGGAAAGCTTTTTGTTTTCTTTATTCATAAAACAGCTTTTGATCATGACTTTTATTTCTTCATTCTCCCTCTCTGTTTTTAAATGTCTTAGTGGTTAAAATGTCTGGATTTGTAGCAGTAATCTTGTGAGCATGAGAAAAGGGGAAAGAAAGCCAACAGAATTAGAGAGGTGGAGCTAATGTTCTGGAGATGCTCGCTCATAGCTAGCAGCATCTATCTCCAGACTTCTTGTTGTATGGGAAGGAAACTGTCTTTGTTATATGCCTTATTTATTGGGGTTTTCTGTACCTTTCCCCTTAAAATATCCATAATCAATACAACTATTAAGGTCACAATAAGCTTGCAGTCATCAGCTGCTAAACATCAAATGCAACCTTCTCTGGCTGTGTTTCTGGAGGAGAATACACAGATCCTTGACGTTATTTTTGTAATAATCACCACCTTTTATCATCTACAACAGTGATTCTCAACCAGTGTGCCACAGCACTGGTGTGCTGTGAAAGGATCTTAGATGTGCCATGAAAAATTTTAAGGATCATTAATAAAATTATTTTTGAAAGAAGTTCAAAGTATAGGAAGTATATTCTTCTTTCTTCTTTTTTTTTTTTTTTTTTTTTTTACTTTTTTTTTGGATCAATGTAATGTAAGTGTGCTGTGGAAGTTTAATTATAGGTACAAATGGTGCCATGAGATTAAAAAACTATAGGTGCCATGAGATTAAAGAAAGAAAAAAAGGTTAAAAACTCTGATCTACAAGATTAAAAAATTGGGATGTAGGTAGAGGTAATAGTAGGAAGCCAAAGACTTCCTATTGAACTTACAATATTTCTTTCTTGTGTAGAATTTTTAGAATGAGGTTTTTGTTAAATGACTCTTAGTTTTAACAGCCAGGTGTGATTAGAATCATTTGGTCATATAAAAAAGATGATTTATATTTTTGAATTCTTTTAAGACCTGAGCATGCCCAAGGAAACATGGAGAAGTAGTGTTGTATAATTAAAAGCATCATGTATAAAATCATTTTAATACTGAAGCAATAATTTTTAACTTTGTGACTTAGACAAGTTATCAGTTTTCTCTGATACTTAAAGTTTTTTCATCTGTGAAATGGGGATGATAATAGTAATTAACTTACATTATTCCTGTTGATATTAACCAAGGTAAGACAACCTGATTATTTAGTATTGTAACATTCTATTACATGTTAGTGGTGAGGGCGATAACCTGCCCACACAGCCTCGGCCTCATTGTTAGCTGAAGACCTTGCTTCCTACTTCACTGAGATATGTGTACTCACTCCTTTGGTTTTAAAATTGCACTTAAAAGCCAGTGATTCTCAAATTTGTCTGTCTTACCCAGTTCTCCCCAACGCCACATCTACATATCCAAATGCCGACTCAATAGCTACTCTTGTCATGTATTGTTTACTGCAGCCCAATTCATAATTGCTAAGTCATGGAAGAAACCCAAGTGCCCATTGATCCACGAATGGATTAATAAATTATGGTACATGTATACCATGGAATATTATGCAGCCTTAAAGAAAGATG
>CAUYON010133766.1:0-33648 GCA_963573935.1 Arctocebus calabarensis
CGCGCTGTGCCCCCACTGGGGGGGGGGGGGGGCGCGGGCGCGGGGGGGGTGCGGGGGCCGCGGCCCCACCGGTGCACAACTGCACAACCCGGGGGGGGGAGGGGGAGCCCCCAAGAGCACTTGGGAGGTGGGGCATAGGCTCAGCCCCCAGTTAACCTCACTAACTTCTGCAAGTTGTCAGTTTAGATGTTTTCATCGAAGTCAAAGGAAGCTTCTCTGCCTGGCTGCTTGGGCTTCCTCACAGCATGGTGATCTAGGGCTAGTCAGAAAGACTGAAAGATAGAAACTGCCAGACCGCTGAGAACCTAGGCTAGAAAGAGGTGCGCATCACTTCTGTGGCATTCTGTCCAAAGCAAGTCACAAGGCCAGCCCAGATTCAAGGGGAAGGGGCACAAGAAAAAGAAAGGAAGGGGGCACCCAGTTTGATGCCCCTTTTCTTGTATTGGAAGATTTCCTATCTATCCTCTATAAACTATCGCTTTTGCTTAAAAGAAAAAAAAAAAGGGGGAAGAAATGCCTGGAAGACCTATTTGGCCACCAGGGAAGTGAAATTTACCCTTCAATGCTCAGCACTCACAGAATGTCATAACAATGGGTGGATGAATGAAATGGCCCAGGGCCATGTGTCCGCCAGGTGGTGGGAAGAGTCCATCTTTTTAGTTTTTATCTAGGACTCCAAAGGATTTGAAAGTTCTGCAGCTGTTGAGCCTTCACCTAGGTGTCTTCACCTGTCCATGAATCTAATAATATACATTTTTCTTTCTTCCTTCATTTTCCCGCCCTCCACGTCATTTTTTTATTTTTGCCAGGATTTTCCTTGTTCAAGAAATGAGACTTTTTTTTTTTGAGACAGAGCCTCAAGCTGTCACCCTGGAGAGAGTGCTGTGGCATCACAGCTCACAGCAACCTCCAATTCCTGGGCTCAAGCGAGTCTCTTGCCTCTGCCTCCCAAGTAGCTGGACTACAGGCGCCCGCCACAACACCCAGCCATTTTTGGTTGCAGCCGTCATTGTTGTTTGATGGGCCCAGGCTGGATTCAAACCTGCCAGCTCAGGTGTACGTGGCTGGCGCCTTAGCCCATTGAGCCAAAGGCGCTGAGCCAAGAAATGAGACTCTTTTACTTTCCTGTTTTCATGCCCTCCTCTAGACATTAGGAAGTAGGCGAACAGGGCCCAGGAGACACACTTAGACGCCCTTACCCGTTTTCAGCTGTCCACTCCTCTGTCTTCCTTAGGGATCTTTTCCTCGTGCCCAAGACAGTCTGACCCAGGGGGATCTTTTCTAGTCCAGGGGAGACCCTGCTTTCCTTAGGCTCAGACTGGAGTTCTGTACAGTGCCTTAAGGGTTTTTTGGCTTTTGGAAACCAAAAGAAACCAGAAAGATTCATTTCTTTCTGTTATATCTGCCTTAAAGCAATGGGCACCAAGTGCCAAAGGGATGAGCAAAAGAAAGACGTAACAGGATTCTAAAGTATTGGTAAACATTTCAGAAATACTATATTATTACCCCATTTGTTCAATGTCCATCTCCCACACTGTTTCTAGTTAGGGTTCTCCAGAGAAAAAGAACTAATATGTCTCATATATATATATATATATATTATTATATATAGTATATGTTGTATATATATATATTTCATATATATGTGCAGATATATATATATATAGAGAGAGAGAGAGAGAGAGATTTATTTTAAGAAATTGGCTCACATAATTATGGGGACTAGCACATCCAAAATCTGCATAGCAGTCTGGAGACCCAGGAGAAAGTTAATGTTGCAACCTTGAGTCAGAAGACAGTCTAAGGGCAGAATTCCTTTCTTCTCAGAGAATCTCAGTGAATTTCCTTCAGCCAAGTGTACAAGGCCACTATCTAAGCCAATTATGAAGGATAATCTGCTTTAATCAAGGTCTACTGGTTTAATTTTAATAACATCTAAAAAATACTTTTAGCAATATCTAGACTGTTTTTGACCAAATAGCCAGGTACCATAGCTTAGCCAGGTTAACACATATAATATAACCATATATAACACATATAACCATCACACATGTAGAATGGTTAAGCTCCATATAAGGACGGGATTATGGTTTTGTTCGTTTGGTTTTACGTTACATGTCCACAGTAGAACTAGGTTCTGGCGAATATCTGCAGTTATCATGGGATCTCCACTTACAGTGAGTCCCTCTTTATCAGAGTCTAGATTTTCTGTCTCATCAACACCTGCTTTTGTATTATTATTCATTTCTCAATATTATTTCTCACATGATGTATAGGTTTATAAAATCTTCTTCGGCCAGGCACAGTGGCTCACGCCTGTAATCCTAGCACTCTGGAAGGCCAAGGCAGGTGGATTGCCTGAGCTCACAAGTTTGAGACCAGCCTGAGCAAAAAGTGCAACCCCATCTCTACTAAAAATAGAAAAACTGAGGCAAGAGGTTTGCTTGAGCTCAAGAGTTGGAGGTTGCTATGAGCTATGATGCCACAGCACTCTACCTAGGGCAACAGCCAGAGACTCGGTCTCAAACAAAAAAAATCTCCACTGCTCCCACTTCCACCATCCAAAGAACCCACAGACTTAACTAGTAAAGTATTTAGGGATAGAGTTTACATGCTTTTTTGTGTCATCATGACACCTACCAGGCGACTCACTAAAAACTTATTGATAAATTAATTGGTTGATTCCTCTTTTAAACTTATCCTTGTGTTTTCTTCAGTGAAACCAGATTAAAACCTTCACGGGGTTTAAAGTTCCAATTAATTTAAGTAAAATACTTAGTAAATTGTAAACTAAGTTTAAGAGGGTCTCATCAGCTAGTTTTCCCCAATGATGACTATTTCAGTGGTTTGTTTGAAACACCAAATTCTTGCCAAATTTTTATTTCTTGCGGGGGAGAGAGGGAGAGGTGGGAATTTGCTTTGCTGGTGACAGAATCACATGCTTATTCTGTGTTGTGTGAGATCTCATAGTGCCTTCACTCCGTGGTGGCCTTGGGGGTTATGGGAAAGCTGGGCAGCAGTCCAACCCACCCGAGTAGTAGCCATAGCCTTGAAATTCCTGGGAGGACTGCCAGGCAGTTGCCACATCCTCACCATCCTCTGAACAGCCCAGATGGCTAGTTGCACAGACAGACTGTCTGTGTCTTCTAGCTATATCTTTGGAACTACAGCTGTATAAATGACATCATCAGATTACTTCTACACAAAATGGAATATTATTTGTATAGCAGTTGATATAGTCAAGAGGTTAATGAGCTGATCATGTAGGAGCTGGTGCCCTCCATATCTGTAGGTTCCTCATCCATAGATTTGACCAACTGGGGATAAAAAGTATTTGGAAACGAAGAAAAATCCACAAAGTTCCAAAAGCAAAACTTGAATTTATTGCACAGTATTCCAAGTACTGCGCTGAATTCACATGAATGATGTGATGTGTAGGTGTGGTATTACGTATTGTAAATAATCTGAAGACAAAGTATATAGGTGGATGTATGTAGGTTACATCACTTTCTGAAAGGAGACTTGAGCATCCTCCTATTTTGGTATTAAATTGCTTGAGAGTACTGAAGGATGACTGTATTTTACTATTTTATATTTTGAGATAGAGGCTTACTTTGTCACCCTAGGTAGGGTGCCATGGCATCATAGTTTATAACAACCTCAAATTCTTGGGCTCGAATGACCCTCTTGCCTCAGCCTCTCGCACTATAATATCTCTCAAGTGGCTGGGCCTAGAGACGCCCACCACAACACCCAGCAATTTTGAAGAGATGGGGTCTCACTCTTGCTCAGGCTGGTCTTGAACTCTTGAGCTCAGGCAATCAATTCACTAGCCTCAGTCTCCCAGATTAGGGAGGATTACGGTGTGAGCCACTGTGCCCAGCCCTGGATGACTATACTTTAATTTAAACAGCCCTAGAAGCAGGAATGGGGGTTGAAGAAGTAGTTAATAAGAGCAAAGGCAATAGTTACTTTTTCCATTTGCAAACACAATCAACTCTCTCCTGACTTGAGTGCTTTAACTTAAGTCCTAAGTGGCAGCATTGTCTATTTATGTTACATGAACATTATATCATATAACCTAGTGACAAGAATCAGGCAATTCTGGTTTCAGATTTTACTCAAAGTTCTCCTACCCTGCTTGACTGATCTTGAAATTTATAGATAAGACTGGACTTACACTCTGATGTCTAGAACACAAGCAAATATGGTAGGAATGACTAGGTCATAAGTATTCCGTGAGTCCTTAAGGAAACAGAAATTCTGATCAGATGATCTTTATTTATCTTTATTATTTTTATTTCTTATAGCTTCTCCTCCAAGGAGCTCAGCAAAACTATATTTTTGTTTGTTTTTTTAATTTTGCATTCATGAATGTTCCAAGGATTGAAAAGAATTGAACCAGGCAGATTTTAAACATTCACTGGTTGATCATATCAATGTGAATTCACCTTTGACCATTTGGGGAAGTGGGCACATGTCAAGTCATTTTCCCCCTTTCACTATCCCCTTCCAGAATCTGGGACACAAAATCTGGATTCTGTGAGCTAATATAGACCTGAGGATGAGACAAAAAGTTTTCAGTCAGTGCTGAATCCTTGGATATATATAGTTACCAAACAATTGAATTGTCCAGTTTTCAAGATAAATGACATGCACAATTTAAAGCACAATTTAATCATTAGTTGTACATTCTGAGTTCCAAAGACAACAAGAAATTTTTTTTTGTTTTCAGAGACAAAGTCTCATTTTGTCACCCTCGGTAGAATGCCGTGGCATCACAGCTCACAGCAACCTCCAGCTCTTGGGCTTAGGTGATTCTCTTGCCTCAGCCTCCTGAGTAGCTGGGACTACAGACACCTGCCACAATGCCTGGCTATTTTTTGTTTGCAGTTTGGTCGGGGCTGGTTTCAAACCTGCTACCCTTGATATATGGGGCCAGCACCCTACTCACTGAGCCCCAGACGCCACCCAACAATAAAAATTTTTAAAGATAATAAATAGCTGCAAATGCATTGGCTAAGATAATTTTTATTTGTCAATTTTATCGAGTCATTGATATATTACCAGCTCAGTTTGCTATCACGATGTAATTGCTATAAAAGATAAAATTAAATCTTTTTTTCTAGACAAACCCCCACCTACTTTAAGAATCTATGAAAATCGACATATTGCATTTAGAAAAAACAGTTTAAGTAAATTCTGAAAAAGATAATTTCTGATATTCTGAAATACCCACTTACACAAAGAAAAGATAACAAAGGTTAGTACTAAACATTTTAACACTTCTAACATATAATCTCTCTGCCTATTACTATTTCCAGGACTGTGTCCACAAGTCCTCCAATCACAATTCAGTTCTTGAAACTAATTTTTAAAAACAAACTCAAAATATACGTCACTTCCCCAGGTCACTAGACTACTGAAATTTGGTTATGTTTTCCTATAGCTATCCCCTTACGATATCTAGATTTCTTCCTGGTAACATTGTTATGCTCCAACTCCATCTTGCTGGGGGCTTTCAGCACTCCCCCTTTAAGACAGGAAGCTCAGCTGAAAGAGTTTAGTAATAACTGCAAAACCCCAGCTTCCTCTTGTAATGAGTCCGCTTACCAGGTGTTGGCTCTTGTCAAATTTGGCTTGCATTAAGGACTCCCCCATGCCCTACTGAAAGCCCCTTATAAAAGGTTACCACCCCTGCTTCTAGGGGTCGAGAGACTTTGAGGCATGAGCCCACTCTTGGCCCGGTCAATCAATAAACGACCCTTGCTTAATTTGGACTCAGTGTGCTGGCATTCCTCTGTTCCGCTTGCTTTGGGTATAACAACATATTAAACATTTATTGTTGCTCATTGAGACCCCTGTATTCTTGACCCAGGGAGACCTTTACCTATTCATCTCAACACTGCTTGATACAAATAGAAACACAATGGGTATTTGTTACATGAAAGAAAGGAAAAAGAAGCATTTTGAAAGTGAAAAGGAAGTGGTAATAAGCAAGGTAATAGCCTTAAGATACATTTTAAAAGTAATAGACAAAATAAAATACGACAAAAACCGTATTCCTATAAATGGCAAGTCTCTTGGTCAAGTGATGAGGCAAAAAGATGATAAATTAGTTAGACTTTTCAAATAAAATGGCGATTTTAATTTGTTTCCCTAACTTTGTGGCAGGCAAATTAACTTTGATGTCTTTATATTCATTAATGGAGAATGTAGATAATGTATCAATATAGTCTGGCTCTGCTCTTAATAAGGGTCATGAATGACTCTTTAAAATCATTCTTTTAAAGGTTCTACTGAGGAAAGAGTTTTTTTTCTTTTCTGTCTCAACCCACTCAATAAATGTTAATGAGGAAAGTAAGTGCACTGTAGAGGTGATATTTGTAAAGCCACAGGTTTGTGTTGACACCTACAAGGGTTCCTCAAATCTTTAGGAAGTAAAAGAATAGAACTAGGACATTCTATCAACCTAATAAACCCAAGTTCACTATTTGACCACATTTGAACATATTTTATTTGGAACACAAATGGTTTTCTCTGCCCTCCAGCATCAACATATGAAAATTTTGAGCAAAAGATAATTTCTCTTGGCTGGGTGCCCGTCGCTCAGTGTTTAGGGGACCAGCCACATGCTCCGGGGCTGGTGGATTCGAACCCACCCAGGCCTGCTAAACAAAGAAACAAACAAAAAATAGCTGGGTGTTGTGAGGGCGGGTATTCCCAGCTACTCAGAAGGCTGAGGCAAGAGAATAACTTGAGCTCAAGAGTTTGAGGTTGCTGTGAGCTATGATGTCACAGCTCTCTACTGACGATGATAAAATGAGACTCTGTCTAACAAAAAAAAAAAAGTTTTTTTCTTATCAGCAAGTTGAATCTGAAAGCATCAGTTAAATTCCTAATTGTCAGAATACTACTGGCCCTAATTAAAATGTAATACCCGTAGTTTTCAGTTTTCATTCACTTAGGGAAATAACGAGTAATGAAAACCAATCTCAAAGGCAAAAAAGAAAACAATAATAAAGTCCCATTCCAAATGGAGCCAAGTCATCTGGAATTGGGTTAGATTCATTTTGGGTGGGCAGTTCTGCTAAACACCTATATTTTCATTTCTTTTTGCACTCTATAACTCCCCTGGAGGCTGGGAGGTGAGAGAAAGTAAGGACTCTGCCCACAAGCTAAATAACAGAAGAATCTGTAGCACCAAGTATAGAAAAAAGAAAACTCTCTGTATTATTTCTGAGAAAACTGCAAGGTAAGCCATTACTGCTGATCTATCAAAACAGCTGAAATCTTATTTCCTGAGGCTCTTTCTTAAAAGAAAAAAAAGAGAGAGAAAGAAATGAAATGAAATTATGAGGTACAAGGAGCACCCACCAAATGCCAAATTCATTTAACCAATAAATTTGAGATTAATAAAAAGCCCTACTGTTCTCTTCTATATTTGCCTTGCCCCAGCAGATGACTCACTCAGATTCACACTGTGTCCAATCACAGAGGAGACAATCAGTGGCTAAAAGTGACTAAGCACTTTAGGAAATTAGCACTCTGTTTTCTCAAAAGGGGGGAGTGATTATACTTTCACATCTTGGGACACGCCTCACTGTGGCAACAGCATCATCCAAAATCATTATCCAGCGCTCATGTGGGGCAGACACAAAAGCCTCCCTGGCTTGAGAGGAACTCTGAGAGACTAATTGTCTATGGAAATGAATGGTTACAGTCACTGGCCTCTTGAGACTGGAATGTGGCTTATGAAGTAGCATTATTGTTTCAAAACCCACATTCAGTAGAGGAAGTGAAACTTCTCCCAGCTAGTTTGTGAGCTTCTCATTTGTTTACTTCTGGATTTCGGTTTCCAAGGGCTGCTTTTCCCTTGTGCTCACAGGCCACAGGAAAAGAAATCGAGGGTCCAGGTTACAAAGAGGTGTTTGTTTTCAGGTACCACCTGGTTTCCCAGTATGCTAACATTCACCAGAGCGCAAAGAGGCTGCTGGGCTGTTCCTGCCTAGGGTCTGAGCTTTCTGGCTTCCCCTAGAGGCCTCAGAACGCATAGACCTGATGGTTTCGCATCTATTGCTCTGTTTAATAAACCCTAGAGCAATCCCAACCAAGCCAACTGGGAAGAGTCCAGTGTCAATTCTCAAACCTTTCTGGGACCCTGAAACCAACACCTCCCACTCAGAGTGTGTCCCCCATCTCATAAAGGCATTTACAGCAGTTTTTTTTTAATTTTTTCTTCTCCATTATGTGAGGGTTCTAATTCTAGAGTCAAGGACTTAGAGAAAGGTCTTTCTTCTCCTCAGACTATTTTTGGAACAAAGCCCTGGTGGTCCCTTGGATGTCCCAGGTCTCTGAGCAAGGAAGGCAGGTTAGTTCTGGCTGCTGCTCTCACTGTAAGTAGGTCTTCAGGTGCCCTTTTCATGACATTACTTGTAGTTAAATACAGGCATCTTATTCACCAGGAAATTTACATTTTTCACATTCTTTAGCCAAAGAGGAGGCCACAGAAGCAGCAGAGCAGATAAGGAATTTATGGAATGTCAATGCTGGTCAACCTTTTCCCTTTGTTGGTGAGCATGTCACTTTCTGGAGCCTCTTCATGCCTAGGTATGACAACAGCCCACCTTCCAGAGCCTAGTTCACTCCTCACCTGGTGGCACGGCGTCTCTGAAGGAACTGGAGCGCGTCACGTTGCACAGGAGCAGCCTTTGGCATTAGAAGACACCCAGTTTTAAGGCTCTGGGCCACCCTGTCATTTAAAGGGCAGATGTTGAGGAGGACTAATTAAAGGGAAAAGAGAAGAATCAAGAAGGCCTGGCATCAAGTAAGCTAAGACAAATGATAGGCTGTGCTGCCAAGTGGACAGGTAAGACAGGTGAGAGGAGGAAGTCAGGAGGGAATGGACTATTAGCAGGAAGTCAGTCCTGAAGGACAGGGACAGTGGCGGGCAGGCTGGGGAGAGAGGTTTTCTAAGAAGAGGGATTCCTGACCGCACTCTCATGTTGCAGGGAGGGTCCAGAAATGGGGAAGAGAAGAAAAGGGGAATAATGGGGAGAGCAAAGGCTCATGAAAGATTGGCTCCAGAGCACCAGTGGAGGCTCTGGACAGGAGAAAATCTAATTTTTCCTTTTGAAATTAGAGGAAAGGGCTGGAAGGTGAGATGGCTATGGAGAGCCTATAGTTCCGAGGGTGGGAATTGAGGGAGTTTGTGAAGATCGAAGGTTGTATCCTACTCCTGAATACATGTATTGAAGGCTTCATCCACAAAGTGATACTGTTTGGCAGTAAAGCTGTTAGAAGTTAATTAGGTTTTGATGAGGTGATGAGGGCAAAGGCTCCATGATGGAACTGGTGCCCTTATTTTTTATTTTTATTTTTTTCAAGACAGAGTCTCGCTTTGTCACCCTCAGTAGAGTGCCCTGGCGTCATAGCGCACAGAAACGTCTAACTCTTGGGCTCAAGTGATTCTCTTGTCTCAGCCTCCTAAGTAGCTGGGACTGTAGGCATTGCCACAATGCCCAGCTGTTTTTTAGAGATGGGTCTTGCTCTTGCTCAGGCTGGTCTTAAACCCACATGAGCTCAGTCAATCCTCCCACCTCGGCCTCCCAGAGTGCTAGGATTACAGGCATGAGCCACCGTGCCTGGCCAAGATTGGTGCCCTTATAAGATAGGAAGAGTCCAGAGCCCCCCTCCCTCTCCCATGTGAGAATATAGCAAGAAAGTGGCCATTTTAAGCAGGAACAGGCCTTTTCAAGAACTAAATCTGCTAGCACTCTGATCTTGGACTTCCCAGCCTCCAAAACTATGAGAAATAAATACCTGTTGTTTAAGCTATCAGTCTAATGATGTTTTGTTATAGAAGCCAGAACTGAGTAAGACAAAAACCTTGGTCCTCTGCTGAGAAAAAAAAATGACCATGGTTGGGGAGGGGACCGGGGCAGAGGGATGAGGGTTTAGGATGGCAGCTGAGAGAAACAGGGGAGAAGGTGAAGATGCTAACCAGGGGCCCATGAAAGCATCCCTGTGCTAATAACCTGGCTGAGGTTGGAGGACACAGGGTGTTTAGAACCCAAAGCAAAGGAGTGTCAATTCCTTTATCCACCTTCAGGATTCCTCACATAGGAAGAGAGAAGGAAAATGGTTGGGTGGATCCACAGAGAAGGGTTTGCAAAACTAAGCACAGCAAAAGGAAGGGGGCAAAGAGATTGAGGCTGCTGGCAAGAGAGTGACAGAAGACACACACCCGTGAGTATATATATATACATGTGTATAATTATATGTGCATACAAACAATGTATGACTATGTATGTGTACATATACACGGTAGACATAGAAAGATCAATCACAGCGGTAGAACACATCCGAGTTGCTCAAGTGGAGTGGGGTTAAAATTTTCTTGATAAGGATGTTATTAGAAAATGGTTCTGTCTGGCGCACCATCAAAATCCTCCTTGGAACTCCCTTAGAACCGACTACAATCATCATTTCTTATCAGCAACATAGAAATGGAATGGAATTTTCTAGGCCGAGTCACCGGGGGAGTGCTTAGCCTTGCTGCTGCTGGAGATTCTGCCCCCCACTCCCCACTTTTACCCTCCATGGTCCTATGGGAAGCATGTCAGGCTGGGCACAGTGGTTCACACCTGTAATTCTAGTGCTTTGAAGAGGGGGACGAAGAAGAGAGTGCATTGCTCCTTCCTTGTGGTCCCCCGGGTGTCACATGTTTGTCCATTTTCCCACCCACCAACAGCAGTTTCTTCTTGTAGCAAAAGCTGGATCAGTCTGCAGTTTTCCCAAATTCATAAAACCAGCCTCCATGTTTCCTCGCAGAGACAGCAGCGCAGCCTGCCAGCCCCTCCCCCAGAGAGCTGAGTTTTGCCCCTGTGGCCCCTCACCCGACATTCTGTGTTTTAATAATTCCCTTTGGGCCCCAGCTGGATGGGTGTAGGTGTTTCCTGTCGTTGTTGCCTCCTCGATACCCTGAGTTCTCTGTTACCCTTGTGGATACCTAGTTAACAATTTTTTATATTACATTCTGTCTATTAAGATATCTGCTGTGATTCTGAACCCCTGACTGATGAAACTGCAGGCAAGATAAAACCTATTTGCTGTTCCTAAAGATGATGGTGTCTATGCAGAAACTTCTGGTAGATAAAACTTGAGGCTCTTCTGGGATCTGAAGATAGCACAAATCTAGCTCTACGAGCTTGGGGAGTCAAGATTAAGTATAAAGGGCTCAAATAATACAGCCCTCTAGGTAACACTCCTCCAGGAAAACTCTGTTTTGTGTTACTCAGGCCAAGGTGTCCAGGTGGCAGGCTGCCCTCCCAGTGCACTCGAACTTCAGGGCTGGGGAGGAGGGAACCTGATAAATCAGCCTCCTCATCTTAGAAGATGAACCCAAGCAAAGAGAAGGGACTTGACTGAGGTAATATAGCAAATGAGTGTTAGGGTAGGGGTGGGCTCCCCCAGGGTCCTTGAACCACTGGGCCTTCTGGGGTCATGGGCTGTTTCTGAATCAACACTCCCTGCTTTAGAAACATCCAGGCTTGAGAAGGCAGTTTTGCCAATTGGTTTCTCTACTATATCCAATAAAATAAAGATTTTCCAAAAATACAAAAAAAAAAAGAAAGAAAGAAAGAAAGAAAGAACATGGTTGTGGAACATTAAATCTTTTTTCCTGAAGCAAAATGAAAGCAAGTATACCACTTAGAAGACTATTATAATGGTCTAGATTAGAATTCACAAATACACAGAATGCAAGCCACAGTTCCCCTCCTGTGCCCCGGTGATCCCACTAATGGACAACTCTGCTGCTCAACTCAAAATCTTTCTCCACACAGGCCTCTGGTAGCCACTACCAATTATTTGGAATTGGCCCAAGAGGCGGAAATTGCTCTCAGTTCTGATCCAGATGAACGGCGATAAACCTGGGCAGGCTTTGGCAGCAGGAATGAAGCAACAGAAATGTGAAGATCAGATCTCATGGCCAGCCTCAGTTCAACAGTTTCCAGATGCTGAGAGAATGAAGGGGTGCACCAGGGACAACCCCCTGGACTCGGAATTGCTTTGGAGCATTCCCATAAAGCCAGTGTCTACTGTAGCCCCAGAGCTCACCTGAACTGTTTCTCAGAGTCCTCCTTGTAGAAATCCCAGGTTGGTTAGCTTTAGCTGGCTTCTAGAAGTGGAGGCATCTGAGTCAAACCACAGATGTCATGACTCTGATCTTCCACATGGGGACAGATGAGTGTTTCTGGCCTAGCTTGGTAGGAGTTTGTGGGAGGATGCACTTAATTCCCTTTAGTCACTTTGGGTCATGGTGTCCTGATAGCTACAAGGAAACAGAAGCAGCTTTCGGCCTATCTCTCAGAAACACCTTTCCCTTTATCTATTCCCTTTTCTTTTACGTGAGCCACTTCAGCCAGCAGGAAGCCGTATTTCCTTCCTCTGCACTGAAACTCTCAGTATTAGGCCTTTGCTTTCGTCAGCCATTGCGAAACTGATCTCTGATTGCACAACATACGCAGTGAGATGATGATGACAGAGACCGATGAATTCCATTAAGCTCAAAGGTGCTAATAGATCAGAGGTTCATGTAAAGAATTACAGTGTTAATCCCTGACTCGTCACCACAACTTCCTTCAGACTGCCATTAATATTAAACAGAACAAGTCATCTATTCATCAACCTGGTCTCTAGTTGTTTAGGAAGTTTTGTTGTTGTTTCCTAATGAAATGGGTCCAATGTAAAAACCTCAGGGACTGTTTTTTGCTATTTGTTTTCTTGTTCACGTTTATTTGTTTCTCCTTAGGCACTTAACACCAAGAATTGGAAAGGTAAAGGAAAACCTCTGTGACTCCAATAATCCAAAAGAAACTAGGATAACTGAAACATACAGATCTACAAAACCAAAGGCTGATTGAAAAAGGTGACAAAGGAAAGCACAACACTGTGATAGTGTGTGTGTGAGAGACATGTGACACAAGGGCAGAAGAAGAGAGCATGAGGGCGCAAAACAGCCTTGCGTGGGCAGGTGGAGGTGTAACTTGAAATACCTATGAAACTCACATCTGGCAGGTTTGAAGCCTGCAAGTAATACGTGGAGCAAGTTACCCAACACACTGGCATTTCCTTTAGTCTGAGCTGTATTAGCATCCAGCCTCCCACATTTATTTCGGTGTCCCAACCTAATTAGTAAAAGATTAAGTTGCCCTGAGTCAAAGGCAAAGTCTTTTAAGGTACAGTCTTTTTGGCCAAGGACCCCCAAAGTAACAGTGTTCACATAATTTTAGATAGCTGCAGGAATTGGGTAAGTGATTTATAAACATTCAAAGGATAAGCACAGGTACCTAAAGCTGTAGGTCACATTGCAAACAAGGTTTTATTGGCCACCTGACCCTTCTTCCACCCAGTTCAGCAGAGCGATCGTTCATCAGCTGATGGGCATTAACTGAGCACCTACTGATGAGTAAGTTTACAGACTAGTTTGGGAGGTGGCACTTGGCATTGGGTGCCCCTGTGAATCAATCCACAATTATTAAGAGCATGTAAGATATGCTAGAAGAAAATCTCTGAGGAAGAAGAGAAGTTATTCTAAGGACATGAACTATGAACTGATTCTAAAAACAAAGCAGTAGATTGCTTTAGTTTTAAAAACAGGCTTGAATTTTTAAATTACAAAGGCAATTAATATTTATTATAGAAAAATTTAAAAATACAGGTTAAAAAAATTTTTAAACTCACTCACTATCCCACCATTAAGAAGTAACTGGAGGGGTATCACAGGTACCCAAGGTGCCAGTTTTTTCCACCTACTTTCTTTCCCTTTCTACCACTCTGGTCTTACTTACTTCACATCTATACAATGAAATCACAAAATGTTTCTACTACTAAAGGAAGTTTAAAATCACTGTTAAACACCTGGGCTGGGTAAATCTCTCTGAATCTTGCTTTCCTCATATGGCTGTCCATCTGATCAGCCATCAGTGGCAATCTCCTCAGTGTGGCCATTCAAGGATGTTGTACTTCAGGTGGTTATGACAAAATATGACAAACTAGATAGGTTGTAAACAAGAGAAATCTATTTTTGACAGTTTTAGAGGATGGGAAGTCCAAGATCCTGGTGTCTGATGAGAGCCCATCTTCTCACATGGTAAAAAGGGCAGAAGGGACTTCCTTGGGCCTCTTTTATGAGAGCACCAGTCACAATCATGAGGGCCCCAGCCCCATGACCTAATCATCTCCCTAAAGGTCCTACCTCCTAACACTATACCCTTGGAAATTAGGATTTCATCACATGAATTTTGAGGGGACACAAACACTCAGGTCATATAAAGGGGCTTCTGATTCTGGCTACAGTCCATCTTTATAACTTCGTTTCCTGTCACCCCCTCCCTCAATAATACTTTATCTCTAGATGACCATGTGCAAGTTTTCACTGCCAAATTTTTGCTTGCATCTTTCCACCACATTATGTGCCCAACTTTTCTCTTCAGATATCGCCATTCAACCTCCATAAACCCAATTTATCTAGCTCCTTGACCTATGAATCATAGCAATAGCAGGACCTCTGGGCTCCTCAAAGTCACAGCCAGAAACGTCACCTAGGGCATGTTTGACATGTCCTCACAAACATCACAAACATGTGTCTCCTGTTATGTTCTTACTCTCCTGCTCCAGCCACCCGTATCCCTCCTTGTTATATGCTTCCAGCTGGGACAGCCAATCCTGCCCAAGCCCTCCGTGAATACCATAATTTCTTTTTTCCTACTGACCTGCTGGCAACCCTCAAGATGCCAGCACTGTGGCCCCTGGAGTTCTCCAGGCACAGGTGATAGGAACTCCAGTGATTTCTCCTCACAGCCCAATGACTCAGCTGAAAGTAGCCTGAAAGCAGCTCCTTTGGCACCTGTCATCTCTCATAGACTTATACCAAAGTGCCTTGACTAGACAGGAGCTCACCAAGCCTGCACTGTCCTTCCTGTTCTCCTGTCCCTGATATTCTATGGAGGTGTCCTTGACAACTGACTAATGCAAATGGATATCTGATAGCAATTTTCCTGGCTGGCTCATCAGATGTGCTGGGAAATATTTTAATCCTGCTATTGAAAACTATTAAGGCTTAAACAAAGATTCTACTACATATCTTTTAAGACCCTGAGACTCCCAGTACCAACTTTCATAGAATCTTCACTATCTCAGACCAAGTTAACTCACATGCCTCTGTAGCTGTTATGGTTGTACAGTTGACTCTTGAACAATGCAGGAGTTAGGGGTATGGGTCCCCCAAGAAGTTGAAAATTTGGTTATAACTTTTGACTTCCCTAGAACTTAACTACTAATAGTGTACTATTGACCAGAAGCTTTATCAATAATATAAAATGTTGATTGACACATATTTTGTATGTCATGAATGTTATAGATTGTATTCTTACCATAAAGTAAGCTAGAGAAAGAAAATGTTATTAAGAAAATCATAGCTGGGTATGGTGGTTTGCACCTGTAATCTTACCACTCTGGGAGGCCAAGATAGGAGACATGCTTAAGCTCGGGAGTTTGAGACCTGCCTGAGCAAGAGCAAGACCCCTCTCTACTAAAAATAGAAAAATGGTCTGGGCATGGTGGTGCGTGCCTGTAGTCTCAGCTACTCAGGAGGCTGAGGCAGGAGGATCATTTGAGCACCACTGCACTCTAGTCAGGGTGACAGAGCAAATTTGTCTCCAAAAAATAAAGAAGAGAAAATATATCTACTACTCATTAAGTGGAAGTGGATCATCATAAAAGTCTTCATTCTTGACATGTTCACATGGATTAGCTTGAGGAGGAGGAGAAAAAGGAGGGGTTGTTCTTGCTGTCTCAGGGGAGGCAGAGGCAGAAGGAAATCCACATATAAGAGGATCCATGAAGTTCAAACCTGTGTTGTTCAAGGGTCAACTGTACCAACTTTGGTAATTAATCACATATTTCCTTGTGACAACCTTTTTTCCTGTAAATTGTTAAAATTTGTATTGCAGGGTGGTGCCTGTGGCTCAAAGGAGTAGGGCGCTGGCCCCATATGCTGGAGGTGGTGGGTTCAAACCCAGCCCCGGCCAAAAAAACCACCAAAAAAAAAAATTTGTATTGCATTAGAAATATACACATATCGAAGGAATGTCTTTTTGATTCTGAGCATATGGAGCAAAAATGGAAAATTAAGAGTGTCCCCTTCCATCTAAATCCTTAAAAGCATAAGGATAGCTGGAATAATTTAAAAGTACCAATGTTTCATGTTTATATCTTGGCTCATCACTAATGTAAGTACTGTGGTTTTCATTACTTTGTAACAGTGCCTGATATCAGTTGGCTTTCAAATACCATTTGGTTCTTCTGTATTAAGGATGTTTAAGGTCTTTATTTGTACCTTAATTAAGATAACAAGGAGAGGGAGGGACAGAAGAAAAAATAAAACAGGGAAGAAAAACTATGCAAAACAAAAACTTCTAGCAAAAATATTCATGGAAAAAAGCTGACCTGGCTGGGCGCCTGTGGCTCAATGGGCTAAGGCGCCAGCCACGTACACCTGAGCTGGCGGGTTTGAATCCAGCCCGGGCCCGCCAAACAACAATGACGGCTGCAACCAAAAATGGCCGGGCATTGTGGTGGGCACCTGTAGTCCCAGCTACTTGGGAGGTGGAGGCAAGAGACTCGCTTGAGTCCAGGAATTGGAGGTTGCTGTGAGCTGTGATGCCACAGCACTCTATCCAGGGTGACAACTTGAGAAAAAAAAAAAAAAAGAAAGAAAGAAAAGAAAAGAGAAAAGAAAAAAGCTGACCTTAGCATTTTGGTGATTGGATAAAAGATTTTTTAAGTAACCTACCATTTTGTAGGGACTGTTTCAAATGCACATACTCAACAAATGCCTATTAGGTAACTAGTGGTATCCAACAGGTTTCTAACAAGATAGATAGTATCTCTGACCTCCATAAACTTCCAGTTTGGTATTGAGGAGCAGAAACTAAATTAGTTAATTTCAAACTGAAAGTACCATGAAGAAAAAAACTTGGGTGATTGGGGAACTATGGTAGGGCTCATTTGAATGAAATGGGGAAGGGGACCTTTTTTGAAGAGGTGATATTGGGGCTGAAATGGACAAATAACAAGACATCAACCACACAGAATTGAGAAAAGAGTGTTCCCAGAGATGCTCTGTACAGCTGTGAATTGCAAATGGACTCCATTCACAAGGACAACAACAGCACCCCTAGAGTTGTGCAGTTTAAGAGTGTTCCGGGCATGTTTAAGCCAGTTCATTTGTATAATTAGTTTACTTTGCTCAAGTAACTTTGTACATCTATCGATATGCACTTAGTCCAGTTGGATGGAATGGCAATCAAATTAACTGTGTGGTAATTCAGACCAGTCAAAAAAATGGCCCTCAGCAAATTGCAGGCCAGAGTTGATGGTGTGGTATGTGACTATGTATATGCTTTCCACTTCTGGAGACAAGCCTAGAAATTGACATACTTTAAGTGGGAAAAGCCTGGGATTATTTTTGGAATCTGTCCGTTGTCTACTCCTGCAGTCCTAATGCCAAGAAAAGGAAACATGAGTAATTGCTCTCCAAACCTAAATCTGGTTTTCATGGTGAGAAATCCTCCTTTTTTGGTAATGATCATATATGTAGCTTTGAAAATAGCTTTATAATTACAGACTATATTATTAAAGACATGTCACTCAATTAACTATTTGACTCCATGGCATAGGGATATCCCATAATAACAGGTTAATTGATTTCATGCTTAATAAAAACAGAAGAAATCATTAGACTTCTGATAAAGTCAATAGTGTAACTCTTTGCTAGCCACAGATTCCTTGCTAAACTAGCCTCAAAAGCAAATGTTTGGAAAACCTTTAAATTTCAAACTGGTTTAATGGGTTTCAGAGACGTGTTCAAAGGTAACTTTGCAATCAATTTAGGATTGAGGTAGTGGAGGCTTACATAGAGGTCAAGTTCACTCTGGAAATGGGAAGCCCAGAAACTGAAGTCCTGCTTTCTGAATCTCTCAGCTGAATCTCTTCCGCTCTGAACTGTTCTCATTGGTGTTTGAATCTGTCCAAGTCAGTGCTGTGGAGGGAGTTCCAGTCACTCCTTCTCACAAATCCAACAGGGGGTCCTGATAAAGGCAGCTGGCAGTAACACAGGGCAGGATGGGGCTGAATGGGACAGAAGAAGTGTTTCTGGGGAAGGCCTGGGAATAGAATGTCATGCCCAAACAGGGGGAGGAAAAATGCAGGCCAGTTTGGCAGGTTGGGATATTTAAGGGCTTCCAAATGTGGGAAGCAGATGGAGGTATCCACCCACCAGTGCCAGGGGAGCAGGGTTATTCTGGGATATCCAATTCAAAATAGGTGCAAAGATGGATCAGGGCTCATGTCCTAAGCAATGAGGATTGAAGGCTGGAAGGCTCCAGATAGCTGCCTATAGCCTAGAATAAGGTTTTTCAAACTTTACTGTACATATGAGTCACCCAGAGTCTTGCTAAAAATGCAGATTCTGACTCAGTTCATCTGGGGTTCTACATTTCTAACAAGTTCTTAAATGATGCTGCTGGTCCATGCTCCACACTTTGACTATCAAGAGGCTAGAGTAAGGGCCCTCCCTCCTTTTCTCCTAAGCATCATGATCCTAACAGGAATGAGGAAGTCAGATAGTCTAGATCCTGGGCAATAATACCACTACTGTCCCTCAATAACACCGCTGAGGGGACTGGGCTGGGAGCAGTCAAAGCCCTCTCATTAATTTCAGGGCAGGAACTGAACATCTGGCTTCTGGGTGAAGCTTAGAAAAGAAAGAGCTAAATCAATGCACATATAGAAAATTATTTAATTAGACAAGAAGATGGGTCATATTTGGTGTGTCAAAAGGAGAGTCTTCATTTGATCCCTACTCCTTCTTAGTACCTCAGAAAAGGTCTCTTAACATGCCTACTTTTGTCAGCACTTTGAATGAGGTCCCTCTCTAGACTAGGACTTGGCCTAAACAAATACCACGATCCAGGCCAGCAGGTAGTGTTTAAGGGCTACTGAGCTCTCACATTACCCTTCCAGGAAAATGAACTGGGTGCTGTGGTGCTTAGTTTTTGGTAAACTTAGCTAGACTATAGTGCCCAATTGTTCAGTTAAATACTAGTCTAGGTGCTGCTGTGAAGGCATTTTGTAGACGTGCTTAACATCTACAATCAGTTGACTTTAAGTAAAGGACTTATTCTTAATAATCTCTATGGGTCTCATCCAATCAGCTGAAAGGCCTTCAGAGAAAAACTGAGATTTCGCCAACGAAGAAGAAATTCCACCTGTCAACTGCAGCTTCAGCTCCCACTGGAGAGTTTCCAACTCACTGGTCTACCCTACAGATTTCAGACTTGCCAGTCACCACAATTGCGCAAGCCAATTCCTTGAAATAAATTTTGTTAACATATAGAGTCGATCTTCATTATTCATGGATTCTGTATTTTGGAATTTTTCAACTTGCTAAAATTCATTTGTAACCCCCAAATCAACATTTCAGTGCTTTCAAAATCATTCAAAGATATGCTTATGGCCATGAAAAATTTGTCACCTTATGCACACATTTTCTGCTAAGGTCAAGTGCAGTGACACATTCTTGTTTCAGCTCTCTTGTAAATAAGTATCCCTCTTGAAGCCCATTTAGTGCCACAATTTTCACACTTTTGTGCTTTTTGTTGTTGATTTCTTTGTTTAAGATGACCCCGCATTCTGCTGAAATGCTGTCTAGCGTTTCTAAGCACCAGATGACTGTGAATGCCTTTCGGAGAAAATACACGTGTTAGACAAGCTTTATCCAGATGTGAGTTACAATGTTGTTGGTCATAATTTCAATGTTAATGATTCAACAATCTATATTAAATAAGGTGTCTTTAACCAGAAACCATGCAACAAGATTGTATCTTGACCATTTGATAAAAATGTGACCACAGGTTCACAGGAACCTAACTCTGTATTTCTCTTAGGCTTAGTATTTTCTAATTCAGTGTTTGTGGTGGCTTTATACAAACTACTATGAAAACAAGAATTGACTGTGGGGTGTGTGTGTGTGTGTGTGTGCATATGTGGGATTAGTTTTGTTTCCCTGGTAGCACCCTGACACAGGCACAGTACCATCCTTTCCCCCAGGACTGTGTATGCACAGCGCAGATGATGAGGGTCTTCTGTCTTTGTTGTGTTCAGATCCCTGACATTATTCTGCAGGAGGAAAGGGGTTCATGTACAAACCTCCTGCTGCATGCTGATAGTCCCTTTGACAAAGAAGGTTTTCCCTTACTAATTCACATTTAAGGACACAAAATGTATTCAGACCTAGTAATTTGGATGTTACTCCATCTCCCTGATACAGGAAGAAGTAGGCTAGACTAGATAATAACTGGAATGCATTTCAGCATTTTTAATGTAATTTGGGTGATGAGTCCCAAAATTACTTTTCCAGTGTAAACCAATCAAGTATATTCTAGTTTGAACGTCTTTACCAAAAATAAACTTTCTTATGAATGCATAAAAAGTAATTAGACTGTCTCCAAAGCATTGGGCCTGTTCCCAAAGGTGGAGAGAAGCCAGTATGTCTCAGAGAAAAAAAGAAGGTATCGATTTAACCACCCTGCTGCTCTTCCTCTCTCCACCCTAGTGGTCAGTTTTAGACCCCTCAGACTAAAGAAGGATAAAACTGACCTTTCTTTAGGGTTTCGACTTGCCTCGGCCACAGCTGCAGGCTCCATTCCTAATTCTAAATTTGTCATCTTCCATGTTGTACTGACTGTCACAAGAGGGTCTGGGCAAAAGAGACAGTGTCTTAGCTCAAATCCTGCCCTGCTCCTAGAAAACCACGCATGCTCAGACCCTTCACAGGCTGGGTCAGCAGCCCAGCTCAGCACGTGTGTGCACTTTACCCACAAGACACCTCAATGGGGCTCGAAAAGGCTTACAAATAGTCCTATTTTTACTTCAAGAACATGTCATGACTAAGGATCATGTGTTAGCTACCAGTGATGCTGAAATAAAATGCTGTCTGGATAAAAAAAAAAAAAAAAAGGAAAAAGCTTCTATTATACACAGCTTCTAGGAAATCAGAACATACTTCGCTTCTCAGACCATATACAATGTAACTCAAGTGTCAAAAAGTGTTCAAGACAAACTGAGGAAGGGGAGCGTGTAATACAGTTTGGAATTTATTTTATACAAAAACATTTCCCTTTTAGTGTTTAGCAATTTCCATGGCATGAACAGTATTCTAAACTGTTAAGTGGCAGAATGGCAGGTGCTTTGTCCTGTGATCACTACATTGATATACTAAATAAGAATGATAAGAATTTATATAATAAAAAGAAGTAGTGGGGAGAAAAGGTGTACCTTACCAATACCAAATAAAAAACTGTAGAAGTATATGTAATAAACAAACTGAGTCAAATAAGGGGAAAATGCTTAAATGGCTAAACAGGACTAGCACTTACGAAGTTTGGCTTTGAGGGTTTACCAGGGCCCTTTGTCCCACGTCTTCACACCTACTGGTCACCTCTCATTTGGTGATACCAGGTTCTAGGTGCTTCCTCCTTTCTGCTCCTTCTCCTGCTCTCAGCTTGTTGTCCCCTCTTAGAGGATTCAGTTGAGTCAAGGGGTAAGAAACTATAATCCCCGGACCAAAGCAGCCTACCTCCTGTTTTACACATTAAATTTTATAGTAACACAGCCATGCTCATTTGTCCGTGTGTCATTTGTATCTGCCTTTTACCCTACAATGACAGAGTCAAGTGGTCTCAAAAGAAACTTAATGGCCTATAATTTTCAGAATATCTACTCTCCGATCCTCTATAGAAAAAGTTTCCTGACTTCTGAATCAAGCGTTTTGTGTGAATGTACAGCAGTTTTTACGCCTCCAGGGATTCTCTGAATTTTTTTTTTTTTTTTTGAGACAGAGCCTCAAGCTGTCACCCTGGATAGAATGCCATAGCATCACAGCTCACAGCAACCTGGGCTCAAGCGAGTCTCCTGCCTCCGCCTCCCAAGTATCTGGGACTACAGGCTCCCGCCACAACTCCTGGCCATTTTTTGGTTGCAGCCGTCATTGTTGTTTGGCAGGCCCGGGCTGGATGCGAGCCCGCCAGCTCAGGTGTATGTGGCTGGCACCTTAGCCCGTTGAGCCACAGGTGCCGAGCCGATTCTCTGAATTTTAATAGGGAGGTAATTTTTTAATCTAAAGGAATTAACGGCTAACAACAGGATTTCAGTCATTAGCAATGACTCAGGAGATATTTTGGGATAGGGGTATTTCTTAAGCTAGTTACTACCTACTTCACCTCCCCATCAACCAAGTTGAGGGTATAGCAATGGAGGATTATAAAAGTCTGGAGAAAGACTCAAAAGTGAGGTTGGTCTGAAAGGAGCTTGGGAGAGCTGAAGATGGCATTCTGGAGTCAAAAACACACAACCCAGGAGACCGTCACTTGTCTCAGTCTCACACAAATGTTTATTCTTATCATTTATAAACATGATAAAGATGAATATTTCTATGGCACAGGGTTTAAGCAGAGTTATTTATTTCTAAAGAAGGCTCCTACAGCAAAATAGCAGCAGAGAGCCACAGCATTGGCTTTCCTCTGCCACAGGGGCTTGCTTTGCCCTAGCATCATCAAGCAGGCTTAGCAAGACTTTGAAGTAGCCACTGCACAGAGGAAACAAGAACATCTGGTTTCCCATCCCGAGGTGCATCAGAGGCTAAGTGTGCACAGGAAGTAATAATCACTTCTAGTATTTGCATTTGTTTAGGATATTATGGCTCACAAAATGTTCTCTAGAACTTTGTTTTATTTAAACATCAGGACAATCGCTAGATGTAAAAATTGACATCCCCATTTTACAGGTAAGGAAATGA
Organism: Arctocebus calabarensis; assembly: GCA_963573935.1. Classification (NCBI taxonomy): domain Eukaryota; kingdom Metazoa; phylum Chordata; class Mammalia; order Primates; family Lorisidae; genus Arctocebus; species Arctocebus calabarensis. Next base: position 22,922 of record CAUYON010133766.1, read on the forward strand.
AGGATTTGAAGTGTTAAATGGCTCATCCTAGATCAAACAGCTGCTAGAGATGGAGTCAGAACAAAAACAACAAAAATTCAGGTCCTCAGAGTTGTCTCTGGGTACAGAGTTCTTTCCCAAAGCCTGTGATGGAGGGATTTTGGTTTCATCAAGAACAGAGTAGCTGGGTGTGGCAGTTCATAGCTGTAATCCCAGGACTTTGGGAGGTGGGTGGATTGCTTAAGGCCAAGAGTTTAAGTCAGCCTGGGCAAAAAGGTAACCCAAACACTATCTCTCAAAAAAAAAAAAAAAATAGCCAAGCAAGATGGCACATGTCTGTAGTCTCAGCTACTCAGGAAACTGAGATGTAAGAATTGCTTGAGACCAGGAGTTTGAGACTAGGCTGAACAACATAACAAGAACCAGTCTCTACAAAAAAAATTTAAAATTTAAGTAAAATAACTGAATGTGGTGGCACATGTCTGTAATCCCACTTTCTCAGGAGGCTGAAGTGGGAGGATTGCTTAAATCCAGGAATTTGAGGTTGCAGTGAGCTATGATGACGCCACTGCACTTTAGCCCTGGCAACACAGCTAGCCCCTATCTAAAAAAAAAAAAAAGCAGTCATTCACCCAATTTTTGAAGAACAAGATTTGATCATTCTTTAGGTATATGAGGTAAGCAGCAACCATTCAGGTGTGCCCATGAGCTACCCACCTTGAGTAGCAGGAGGCACTGCACATGGCCTCTCTGGGATAGTAGTTACATAACACCAGCACCTGAACAAGTTTTTCTACAAACTGGAAAAAGAAGACTAATTCTGCAAAGGTGCTCCTTCCACAGCAAGCTGAGCAGGCTAGACTCAGCCCCTATTCAAGCCCTTCAATCCAGATGAGGCTCCACTGTCCAGGCACAGATGATACAGGCATCCTGTGGACCTCACCCCAAGTTCTGAGACTTCCCTTCACCAAGAAAGGACATTTCTTAAAAGAAAGAAAAGCTTATTGAAAAGGACTGAATCCATACAACATAATAACCACTACACAGTTTATCAAGAAAGTAACAGTTGCAATCCAAACTCAGGTGGTTTGGGTAGTGATGACAGCCTTTCTGAGCTAGAAAACCTGGTTGCAGTCCAGGTCACCTGCCTCTGTCCTGATCCTCCTTCATAGATAAGCACCTCAATGTATCACATTCAAGCCACTTCTCCAATTGTTTCAGGTGTTACCACATTTAATAGGAGCTAATGTCCCTTGTGTCAGAAGGGACATATAGCTAGCAGAGGGGTGGAATTATTCTTTGTAAGTAGGTGAGCAGCCATCCCCTTCTGCATGTCTCTGTCACACCATGACAGGCCATCCTGCTGGGATAAAGCACCTCCTCCAAGTCCAGCCATTTCCAGGAAGCCAGCTGCCATCAGAGCATGCTGGGTCTCTTCCTGCTCCTCCTCTCACTGTTTGGGGAAGAAATTCGAGAAATAGTTGGGAAGAACTTTCTGGTTTGGGGAGAAATTCGAGAAATAGTTGGGAGCCTATACCAACCCATGGGCAAAGTGCAGACGAGCTCATTAATCATCATAGTCACCTTTCTTGCTCAAAGACCAAAGGCAGCAGGTGCTCACGATCTGCTTTAGAGTTGCTTTCTCACAGGATTTAAAGCAAGAATGGATCCAAGAACAAAACAACAGCTCCAACTAAGCCTGGAATTAAGAAGCCCAACTGAGAGTGCAAACTATGGAAAAGCAGGAGAGTTAGTGGGTACGTGGCAGATCCTAGCCAGTTTTATTTCCTGTGCCACAACCTAGTAGCCCTGATAACAAGACTGCAGAGTAGGTAGGTAGAAATGGACCCTCAGACTAAAAAGTTGAATTTATACCAAATATGTCCAATTTATAAGGTGTCCTGCCTTTTATTTGACAGTGTGAAATACTCTTTCCCCCCTTGCTCTGAAGGTTATTATCACCATAGCCCATAGGAAAATAGTTGAGCAAGTGAGTTTGCCTTCTATAACATCCTATCACCTTTTCTATACACTTCACTTTAAAGATCTATTTTCTTTCATATTCAGATTTGGGTTTTAATTATCTAATTACAAAGTTTGGACTTAAGTTACCATTTTCATGACATAATAAGATTATATGGTAGGTATTGGTATCTCTAGATATTTATTCATCAAGCTTTGGCAGTATCTAGAGAACTTTGGCATTCTACAGTGTTTTCAGGAATATATCTCATTCTAGGTTAGATTACAATTTTGTAGTATTTATTTACATAAATTCAGCCAAATTTATATAGGCAAAATATAGCTAAAGGTATGTTCTCTGATGACATAAGAATTTGTTAAAACAATAAGAGGGTTATGGTTTTGAAAAATAATTATACATAAAAGAGCTTTTTGAGGGGCTGAGTAAACAGGGTAAAGTCACCCACAAGAGAGTAAACTCTACTCCTCTTTCTGTGGTAAATGATACCAGCTGCCATGTAATTGTGCTAAGACTTCAGAAAAGTCAGACGTGTTCAAGTAATCCAGCACCATATTATGAATTGAAGACTATATTAGAAAACAATCATTACTCTAAAATTGATGACTAGCACAGAGTCAAAATATAGAACAGAGAATCTTGGCAAGCATTCTGCTTTATAACCAGCCAAAAATAAACTGGGATTTATTGATATGCTCTTGCACATCATACGTGCTAGGTAAGAAATATGGATAAATATGTAGTTCTGGAAAATATACCTGACACTAAAGGGGACATCCAAGAATATTAAAATATGGCAAGGAAGGTTTGATCTCTTCATCCCTAGCATTTTGCTAACATAGAAGAGGTGGTCAGAAAATGGATGTTAAATTAAACCAAGTTATTTTTTGTAAAATTTTTTGTATAGTTATGAATCTATAAGTTGATTAATTTGTGTTATTTAGAGGCAAATCCTATTCTGCTATCAATTCTCTTCAAAATATGTTAATAAATATTTTTAGCCAATAAGTCCTTTTCCAAATAATGGGTTTATAATTCCAAAAGTCTTCAATGGTACAAAATTACTTACTACCACTAAAGAAGAGTCTCTTAACTTCCCACAGTGAAAATACTAAGAAAAAACTTATTCAAGGAACTTTCTGGTTTGGGGAGAAATTTGAGAAGAGGTCTCAGAATGAAGATGGGAAAGGCCTGCCCCAGCACTGACCCTATGGATTCACATCCTGTAACTCATACAGTTCACCAACTCCTCTCCTTCACATATACCTGTAGGACAGCAACTATATATAAGGACCTCTGGGTTCCAGGAAAGGCTCATAGCTGTGCTCCTGTGGTGGGGTGTCTGATATTGATAGGTCAGTGCACAGAAGCTGTGACCCAACATCAAGGATGCCACTTCTGCTTTCTGGATCAAGCCGTCTGGGCAAAATGCTAACATGTCTCGCTACCTCTCTTCCTGGCTCTGTCTTCCTGCTGATCTGTGTGCTTAAATAACTTCCTCATTTATCACCCATTCCACTTCATCCCAAGAGAATAATAGAAATTAATAATAATTCAGACAAGCTGTTAATCTCAATTCAGTTGAACCCCTCTTAAGGCAGCCCAGAATATAAACTTCAGATTGAAAAAGATGATGGATATATAAGGTGAATATTCATACTATAAAACAGTTCTTAGAAACCAGAATGATGAAGCTGGAAAGAGTCTTAAAAATCATTATACTCACTCTCTAATTTTACAGATGAGAAAACTGAGCCAGCACCCCTCTCATTCCTAATTCATTTTTTGCAGAAAGAAAAGTTTTGTGACAGGAATTTAATATTTTTAGAGCAATCAAATTATAATTTTATTTTAAAACACTTATATACTTATTCCTAGGAAAAGACTATTATATAAACTGAGGGACAATGGCTTTTGAAATGGAATATAGTACTATATTTATATATATGGTTCTACTAGAATAAAGAAAACAATTCCACATCCAAATTCATTTTAGTACTTCCTATTAACAACTCGTGTTTGCAATAAACACATATTATGAACAGAACAATCCAAATAGGCCATTCATGAGTGTTACATATTTTTAAACCTTGAAAGGAGACAAATTACTTGCAAAGTCAAGGCCTCTTCATTTGCCCTTGATAGCCTTTGTAGACATCCTCTGAGCTGGTTTCCTAACACTCCCCAGGTTCCACAACTTGCCTATGTGAGTTTTCAGGTAGCAGCTGTGTGAGCAACTCATCGCGAGCACATGGACATGCACACAAGTGCATACACACACACACACACACACATCGTCCTCCTAGGAACAAAAGCTGGCACAGAAGCGTAAGTTAATAGAAAAGAAAAAATTTTCTTTCTTTCTTTTAGAGCTGGTATAAGGACCCTTCTTTGGGGCATTTGTCCTGTTGGCTCCTGATTTTTTCATGAATGCTTAAAACACCACTCCTGCATAGACAGGCCCTTTGGCTTGCTGCCATCTGCCCTCCCTGTGTTAAGAAGTGTGCTCCAGGGCAGCACCTGTGGCTCAAAGGAGTGGGGTGCTGGCCCCATATGCCGGAGGTGGCGGGTTCAAACCCAGCCCCAGCCAAAAAAAAAAAAAAAAGAAGTGTGCTCCATTGCTGTTACGGAGCTTGAAGCAGAGCCAAGAAGACATCTCAAAGGACCCTCTCCCCAGACATCTGTGAGTAGAATAAAAATGGGACATAAATGATAGCGTGAAGCACTCTGGGGGCAAAGTGAGGGACTGTGTTGTAGGTCAGTAGGATGTTCTGATTCTTGGAAAAGAAATAAAATTTAAAAATGTTATTCTTCAGGCTCAGCACCTGTAGCTCAGCAGTTAAGGGCGCCAGCCACATACACCAGAGCTGGTGGGTTCGAATCCAGCCTGGGCTGGCCAAACAACAATGACAACTGCAGCCAAAAATAGCTGGGCATTGTGGTTGGTGCCTATAGTCTCAGCTACTTGGGAGGCTGAGGCAAAAGAATTGCTTAAGTCCGAGAGTTGGAGGTTGCTGTGAGCTGTGATATCACAGCACTCTACCCAGGGGGACATAGCGTTACTTTCTCAAAAAAAAAAAAAAAAAAAAGTTACCCTTCACATATGAAGTTCCTTCATACCACCAGGGTGAGTCTTTTTCTATTGTTTTCTTCAGAGTGGGAAAAGGAATTTCTTAGAGCAAAGGCATACATTCAAGGCTAGGCAAGGTGAGTTGAGAGATGTCTCTATCACTTTCTAAGTACCCCGGGTCCCCCTCTTGCTGATCAGATCACAGAGGAAGCAATCTAACATGCTCATTTATACTAAAGTGTTAGAGACTTGATGTCACTTCTCCTAGAGGTATCTGCACTCCAGAGGTAGTTGGTTTCTAGCGGCACATGGGGAGAAAACAATATTTAACCTAAAGGAATATACAGCAATAATGGTAGAATTTCAGGCAGCAGAGCTTTTAAATCACCCTACTCAGGAAACCACCAATTAGTACAAGGGTGGATCTAAATATATCCATCTGATGAGGTGACAGGAGAGGGGAAAGGGAATATCATACATAACAAACCTACAAGGGTAAGTCATTGTTTCTGCTATTTTTTCCTTCCGACTTCCCCACCCCTTTCTAGCCCTCATAATGGTTCCTGCAACTTCACATCTCTGATTCCACTGCCTCATGTGACTAAACCATTTGTGAAGATTCAGCAAAGCATGTCTCACACATTTCACTGGTAAAGATAAAAACCCTGTGCTGAGTTTGGTGCAAAATGAAATTAGAGGGTCAAAACAATGCCACAAAATAGAACAAAATGGCAAACACTCAGGTGGAAATGTTTGGCCACACGAGAGCTAGCACAAACAGCACGCAAAGCTGCAGTGTAATGTTTTACACATATGAGAAAGAAGGACACTTAAACTAATGAGACTTGATTTAATGGCAGCGTAGTCCCAAAGGTGGGGCAGGAGGATGGGTCCACCTCAGGGCAGGCAATCAAGGGGTGCAGAGACCTAAAAACACTAACAGCACCCACTAAAGGCTAGTCTGTTTTTTATTATCACCATGGCAAGCAATTCTAAACAACGTCAGTGATAAAGTATTCTCTCCCACACCCAAAAAAAAAAAAAAAAACTTTTGTTGGTCTCAGTGTTAAACAATTACTGAAGTTGCAGTTGAGTTTTAAGAATAGAAATGTATGCTTCAACTTAGCACTATTTTTATTGCTTTTCCTTTAGTAAACATTGCATTTTGCATGGAAGTTGATTCAGAGAATTAATTCCATGCATTTATTTTGAGAGTAAGTAAGTAACAAAGCTTGCTTTGGGCACAATTCGTGTCTCAGCCTCCCTGGTACCACTCTGCATAGTCCTGTGTTCAAACAATGACTGGGGATGAACAGCGCCAGCACAGTGATTGTAAAGACAAACAGAACCTGAGCTACTTCAATTCTGTCATTTTGTGTGACTGCCTGGAATTTCTAATTGTGTTTAAGGTTTCTGGAATTTATTGCAAAATGAGATTGTTATGCATCTCTGCCAAATGTATCTTTGTGTTTGACATTTTTTCCTATTTATTTAATTTGTTACTTCATGTGAAAGAAATCTTTCAAAATTCAAATTAATGAAAAGTGTTCTTTGAACAAAAATAGATCAACAGGCCATGAAAAAAAGAAGAAAAACAGCTGACAAAAATCATCGACAAATTTGCAAAAGTTAGTCACATAAACTATAAAATGACTATTTGATACTGTGAAAGACCAATATGGAGGCATAAATTATTCATTTTTTTCAAAAAAATACATTATGAAATTAAAAATATTACACCATAACTTCTTTTCCTTTTTGAGAGTATAGTATTTATTTTATTTTTATTTATATTGCTATGATATGAAGTTTAATGAAAGGACATTTATTTCTTGGTCATTAGTATTATGTGTTTTATGTTGTGATTTCTACTAAAATTAATTTTGTCACAGACAGGGGGAACAACAGATCCATTCTGGGTGTCAAACATTAGGCCTAGAGCATTAAGCTGTTGCGTGTTTGGTTTTTGTGCTCCCTGATGCTCTCTCCCATGCAGCCTCATCCTTCCCCTTCCCAGGACATATTAGAAAAAGGCAGATCTGATGCACTTAAAATAATTCATCCCTCCTCTGGGTTCTTCTTCCACTTTTCTCCTACTTTTTCTTGTAGAGAAAAGCGGTTACAAAATAAAAGAGTTAAAGCTTAGTCCTCCATTGTCTTTCCAACATTTGCAAAGAGCAGAGAAGAGCAGAGCCCTAACCAGCCAGAACTCACTTATCCACTTGTATGAAGCTGAGCCTGGGTAGGGAGGGGCTGAGAGAAAAGAGGATTCCGATAGCACAGTCCGCACTTTGACTCTCCAGCCCCAAGCAGCCAGCAGCACTCAGCATCCTCAAAAACACAATGAATCAGCACTGCTTGTAGTCCACTGCTGGGCATCCAGCAGCCCCCAACCTGGGTCAGTGGCCAGCAAGGGAGTTGGTGCTAAGGAAATAAACAGAGACAGAAAGAGTAATCCCACTGACAGGCTTCCTTATAGCCGGTGCCTGTGGGTCCCTCTCATGGAGAGATGAGTGACCAGTTGTTCCTGTATCCACCTGGGCTTTTGCAGGATTGCATCACCTCCTTGGAGCTGATCTTAGTCCCTATTCCTGTCACCAGTTGCTGAGCGTCTAGTGTACCCCAGCCTGGGAGAGTGATCCACAAGGGAGACAGCACTCAAGAAATCATGAAACTCACACCAAATTTAGTGCATAAAACCAGAAGCCTGAAAGGGCATACACTGTTTCATGTCCCTGGTGGCAGCATGAAAACAACATAACACCTGTCCTGTTTCCGGAGTCTTTTTATTTGGTACATAATAGAGTATAGGTGCAAGGATGCACAGTGGTAAATAGTTAGCAGTTAAGGTTAAGAATGAGAGAGGGGAGATTACAGCTCTCAGGAAGGTTGGGTAAAGGGTAAGCAAGGACGTGGGTAATGGAACATCTGAAGTGGCCAGAAAAATGATGTAACCAGAAGAGAGAGGGGGAAGAGAGCAAGTCTCACCTCCTCACACAGACGTCTCGGTTTCTCTAGCATAAGCTACTAGTTGATGGCCTCAGCTCACCTGCACTGCTGATTTCCTCACATAGGGATAGTCACACAGACATTCCCTAACTGGAAGGTCTGTGAGGCATTCAACCCTGTTAGCTCCCACAGCCCACATCCCTTCAAACCCAGGCCCCCAGCATCATCATTCATCCCTCTAGAGACAACAGAGTTCCCATTTCAATCCACACCCCACCCCACCAACCCCTTACAACTCTGAGAGAAAAGAGGATTCCGATAGCACAGTCCGCACTTTGACTCTCCGGCCAAAGAGAGAGTTGACTCTTACAACTCTGAGGTTCCAACTCTGATCAACCCGATGCCCTTAACACTGAACAATCAACTCAAGGCAAGAGAGAAAATAGCTCCTACCCAAATTTGGCACCAGATTATCACCATTCTTCAGTTTTCTGAAGGATCCTAAGTTATCTAACAGCAATTCATTATGTCATTAAGTGTCACATTTTTTGTGTATTGGTGACAAGGAAAAGTTATGATATTTATTTTTCATTTTTACTTAGCAGAACATAATGAATTCCACTGATGGCCTACTTCTGAAATCCACCAATCAAAGGAAATTGTAAAGTTCACCATAGTAACAGTTCCATGTCAGTGGCGTGAGAACCACACAGCTTAGGCAGCACTGGCCAATCGCAGGGCAGAGTAATGTTACCATCTCATAGCAACCGAGGGATCTGCATGGCAACATCAGTTGCTATATAAAAGAAAAATTAGAAACAATATTCTGTTAGATATTATCTGTTAAGTCATACCTGAGTCACAATTGTTAGACCCTATCCTAAAATATCCACCTAAACATAGCTCCGATAATCCCTGCCACCTCTGAGAGGCCACATGCTAGGAACACGTCCCCTTCAGGAATCACCTGAATGAAAGAGAAGCACGTCCATAGAACAGACCAGTCTGAACAGGAAGGGGAGAAGCCTGTGAATACCAACAGTAAGGCACGTCCACACGATAAATTATATTTAAGTCATCACATGTAATCCTATGGGGGAAGCAGGGCAAATATTACTATCACTAAATTCTTCACCACCCCTCCATCCATTCGTCTCTCTCCTTTCTCATCTCGGTTAAACACAATTCTTCTAATTGCTCAGTCCAAAAACCCTAGAGTTCTCCTTGACTATTTTCTTCCTTTCACACACATACCCAATCCATCAGCAAACCCTATTCTTTCTACCTTCAAGATAAGTCCAGAATCCAACCACTTCTTGCCACTTTGACAGCTAATCAATCCCTGGTTTGTTCCACCGTCATCGGTTGCCTGGAGGCCACAGCTCCCTAACCCAGTTCCCTGCTTCTCACCCAAGCCTCTCTACAGTCTGTTTTCAACGTGGTAGCCAGAATGACCCTTCCAAAACACGAGTCATTGGCTCACATCCCTCCAGTGACTTTCCATTTTAACTCAACATAAAAACTCAAGTTCTCACCAGGACCATAAGACTTTACACAACTCAGCCCTCCTCACTACACCTCTGAGCCATCTGTTACCATTGACTGCTTCGCTCACCTGCTCCAGCCACACTGGCCTTCTCACTGTGCTTCTAGCACATCAAGCTACTGCTACCTTTGCACTAGCTATCTTCTGCAGAACATTCTTCCCCCATAGACCCTTGTGGCTCAATTCCTCACTTTCTTTATGCATTTGCTCAAATGTACTTTCTCAGTGAATCCTTCTTTGACCTATTTTAAAACTGGATTTTCTAGATGCACAGCCCTCAGTCCCTTCCCTGACACGAGTGGACACCTAGAACAATGCCTGGCACATACCTAGTAAGTAGTCACTAAATATCTGAGGGTGAATATACAAAGCACTGTTTTACAGATAATCAGGCTCAAAAAGCTAAATGATTCACTCAGAGGTTCACAGGCAGAATGTGTCAGAGCCCACCCAAAATGAACCCAGATATACTAACGACTCCTCCAAACTGTGCTCAGCCCTCAAATTGTGCTCAAGACTCTCTACCTCATTGTCGTTTCCTTCCCCAGATTTACCACCACTTTTCATAAATGTCAGGGAGTATTCATTCCCTGAGAAGGGAAGTGGGACCACCGCTGGGCTGATGGAGTGGGTATGGGGATGGCCACAACATGAATAGAGAGTGGAGGTGATCTGGCCTGGACTCTGAGCAGTCCTCCAAATGAAGCAACTCTTCCCAGTGGAGTGAACCTCCCACAGTCAGGAAGCTGAGACCCCTACTGTGGTGACATCCTCCATCCCTTCCAGACCTCTTTTCTTAGGGATAGGAACAGTTCTTTTGACCACTCAGTATTCCTATCCCTTTATGTGCGTGGGTCAAAAGCAAGGATTTAAATGCAATTGTTAGTCTGCAAAATGTGTCATTATCATTCTCGGTGGGTTGCTCTTGTTCTCAGATATATTATGTACACAGTGCATGACTGGTTCAAAAATAGAAAAATGTCTCTTGGTCTACACAGTCAATATTGCTTTGCTACTAGAAGCTATCTAGTGTCATGGGATTATGTGGAATAGTATTTTTCAATTAAAATTATACTGACCCTGGTAGCAGTATGCCTACATTCTCTACCCTGATTCTGGTGGTAGAGAGTCAGGAATGGAGGAGGAGGTGAGGTGAGAGAGGGGCAAGACCAGCCAGACACAGGAGAGGGACAGGAATAAAC
>CAUYON010133767.1:0-52827 GCA_963573935.1 Arctocebus calabarensis
TCACACAGCTCACAGCAACCTCCAACTCCTGGGCTTAGGCGATTCTCTTGCCTCAGCCTCCCAAGTAGCTGGGACTACAGGCGCCCGCCACAACGCCCGGCTATTTTTCTGTTTTGCAGTTTGGCCAATGCTGGGTTTGAACCCGCCACCTTTGGTATATGGGGCCCGCGCCCTACTGGATGAGCCACAGGTGCTGCTCCCTTTGTTTTTGAGACAGAGTCTCAAGCTGTCACTCTGGATAGAGTGCCGTGGCATCACAACTCACAGCAACCTCAAATTCTTGGGCTTAAGCAATTCTCTTGCCTCAGCCTCCCAAGTAGCTGGTACTACAGGTGCCCGCCACAACGCCTGGCTATTTTTTGTTGCAGTTGTCATTGTTTAGCTGTCCCAGGCTGGGTATGAACCCGTCAGCCTCAGTGTACATGGCCAGCACCGTAACCACTATGCTGCTACGGGCGCAGAACCTAGATTTTCTATGTTTAGTAGAAATGAGGGTCTTGCTCTTGCTCAGGGTGATCTCAGTCTCCTGAGCTCAAGGGATCCTCTTGCCTTGGCCTCCCAGAGAGCTCGGATTACAGGCGAGAGCCACCACACCTGGCCTCTCCTTTAGTCTTAAGGAAAGGTAGGTGACAAGAGGGCCGGCTAAGACCAGAGATGTGTTTTCAAAAACTAGTTTCAGTCCATGGAAGTGGAGCAGGTTTCCCGGGGACCCAGACCCAGTGTCTTGCCTGCCTTCCCCTGCCCTGATGTGAAGAGGGATGTTGATTGATCCAGAGACTGGTGGGAACCTCAGCAGCAAAGCAAACCTCCCTCAGACACAGGCTGAATGAAAACTAAGCTTTTAAAAGTGCTGCTAAATGAGGTTACAGGTTTTCGTGGGTTACTTTGGCCTCCTGGCTCCTGCCTCTTAAAGCAGATGGCGAATCCTAAGGCAAGGAGGTAGACTAGAAAGAGCATGGGTTTTGAGGTCAGACTGGGTTTGGGTTCCAGCTTTGCCTCATTGTAGCTGGATAACCTTGGACAAGACATTTAACCTCTCTGAGCTTCCACTTGTACTTCTTTAAATCAGGATTGCTGCATATAATAATCTGCCTCAGACAGTTGTTGGGAGGCTCCTTTGAGATGAGCTTTGCAGAATAGGAACTCAAAAAGGGTTCACACTCTTAAATGCCCAGGAGAGGGCGGCGCCTGTGGCTCAGTGAATAGGGTGCTGGCCCCATATGCGAAGGGTGGGGGGTTCAAACCTAGCCCTGGCCAAACTGCAACAACAACAACAACAAAAATTAGCCAGGCGTTGTGGTGAGCGCCTGTGGTCCCAGCTACTCGAGAGGCTGAGACAAGAGAATCACCTAAGCCTAAGAGTTGGAGGTTGCTGTGAGCTGTGACACTACGGCACTCTACCGAGGGTGACAAAGAGAGACTCTGTCTCAAAAATAAATAAATAAATAAATAAAACCCTTTATCTAAAACAAACAAAAAAATGCCCCGGAGACTGCAGGTTCTATATATCTGAGCACTGTGGGGTAGGAAATGGGATGAGTTCACCTTTCTCAATTAGCAGAAGGCCTTGCTGGACCTTGGTTTCCTCTTCCATAAAATGGGAATAGTAATAGTGCCCAGCACATTTGGACTATAATGAAGGTGACCGGAGGTAATGCAGGGATGGTTGTGGGCTCAGGGCCTGGCACTCACGAAGAGGGAGTGTAAGAGGACAGCGTGGCCCTCTCTGTAGGCCTCTGAAGGTTGGACTCATCATCTCAAAGGACCCTTGAGCTGTCGATCAGTAATAAACTGCCTTTCTTTGTGGAAATCAGAGTTGCTACCATGACCCACATTGCTACAGGCAGTGGTGACTAATGGATTATCAGGGTCTGGGGACAAGAGGGCACTTCTGCCTCTGATAGCCTGTTCAGGGCTTTCCAGCTGGGTGTCAGGTTGTCAGGGACTCTGGTGACCTCATCTTTCCTCTGTCTATATGTACAAGTATGAGTCTGTGCACTGTCCTCATCACAAGTGCTTATGTTTTTGTTTTTGTTTTTTTTTGAGACAGAGCCTCAAGCTGTTGCACTGGGTAGAGTGCTATGGCATCCCAAGTAGCTGGGACCACAGGCACCTGCCACAATGCCTGGCTATTTTTTGGTTGCAGCCATCGTTGTTTGGCGGGCCCGGGCTGGATTCGAACCCACCAGCTCAAGTATATGTGGTTGGTGCCTTAGCCCCTTGAGCCACAGGCCCCGAGCCAGTTTTTTTTTTAATTGTAAAATCAAGTCTCAGACCACAGAGAGTCAGAGCCGGGTGGTTCTGACCTGTCACTAACCCCTGGCCTACGACATGAGAGATTCCTGAACTCTAGAAAGACTAATTCTATTGGGTCAGAGAGTCAGAATTGCCACCAGTTAACTCTACCCAGAATTGAATTCAGCAGATAATTATGGAGCACCCACAAAGTACCAGGCACAGATCTAGGTGCTGAGTTACCTTAGGGAATGAAATACACCCGCAGCTGCAAGGCAGAATCCTAAAGTCCTAGTACTCACTGCAGCTTAGAGCTGACCCTGGCCCCCATTGGCCCTGGTTTTCAAACCCAGTCCCTGACGTGGGAAATGGTGGGAGGAGGGTATTGAACTCTGCCAGTGGTTTTTAGACGCTACAAAGGCTCTGCAGGGGTGGGGGCTGATAAACCATGTGGTGAGTTCCCTGTCCCTGGCAGTGATTAAGAATTTAGGTGGGCTCGGCGCCTGTGGCTCAACGGGCTAAGGCGCCAGCCACGTACACCTGAGCTGGCGGGTTCAAATCCAGTCCAGGCCCGCCAAACAACAACGACGGCTGCAACCAAAAAATGGCCAGGCGTTGTGGTGGGTGCCTGTAGTCTCAGCTACTTGGGAGGCGGAGGCAGGAGACTAGCTTGAGCACAGGAATTGGAGGTTGCTGTGAGCTGTAATGGCATGGCACTCTATCCAGAGTGACAGCTTGAGATGCTGTCTCAAAAAAAAAAAAGAATTTAGGTATATATGAGGGTGCCCATAGCACAGTGGTTAGAACGCCAACCACATGCAAAAAATAATCATAATAATTTAGTATAGAGCGTGGGGCACAGTAGCTCACACCTGTAATATTAGCAGTCTGGGAGGCCGAAGCCAGAGGATCCTTTGAGTTCAGGAGTTCAAGACCAGCCTGAGTAAGAGAGACATTCCCATCTCTACTAAAAATAGAGAAAATAGCCTGGTGTTGTGGCAGGCATCTGTAGTCCCAGCTACTCAAAAGGCTAAAGCAGGAGGATCCCTTGAACTCAGGAGTTTGAGGTGAGCTATGCTGAAACCACAGCACTCTAGCCTGGGCAACAGAATGAGACTATCTCCAAAAAAAAAGAACTTCGGTGTAGGATGGATGACTACTTGGACATTTGATGGATCTAGTGATGACCCAGGTACCTGAGAACCACACTTGATGCTGGTTTTAGGTCCTGAGAGGACACTGCCAATAGTACACAATGGTATATTGATTATGAATAATGAAAATTCTGAACACTTTTGTGCTTTTACTATGTCCCTTTGTCTTAAGCATGCTCTTTCCTGCCCCCACCTTGAATCCCAGGGCATGATAAGCTCTGGCACAGAATGGAGTGGAAATGGGAGTCTGCAGCCTTTTACCCCTTGCCTGCTCTGGCCATTGCTGGCCCTACAAGGGCTAATATTCTGAGATTTTTGGCCAAAAGTTGGCTCCTTAGCCTTTTGGGGGTGGGGGCAGGAGGGAGGTTCTGCAGCCCCAGCCTGAACCAGAGATGTGGGTTTTCAATTACACAATTAAATGCACAATTAGGCATAATTACCAGTGCTCAGAGCCCGAGACTGCTCATAATAGGCGTGTAATCTACTGCAGCCTCTGTTTATACTACTCAGTGCGCTCCCTAATGATGCCAGGATGCCTTCACACTGCACTGTTGCCATGGAGACAGGCCCACCACCACTGCCACCACATACAAAGCTGACAAATGGTGTTCTGGTCCCGGACCCTTGGATTGTTCTGCAGCCAGCTCTGGAGTAAAAGGGCCAGCCAGAGGGGCCCAGAAGGCAGGTCAGCTCTCCCTGTCCTATGACCCACTCCACAGGTTCAAGCCAGGCTTGGAGCCACGCGTGAGGGTGGGGGAGGGCAGCATCAGCCCCTCTCCCCCCAGAGTCCTCAGGCCATGAGCAGGACAGCCCAGGGGCTGCAGAAGGTCTTTGGGTTATCCATTCATGCATTTCATCTCTGGACAGGGGGCCCTGGCTTTACTGCTGCTTTCTAGATAAGCCTGACTCTGCAGTGAACTGGCCGTGTGACCTTGGGCAACTCCTTGCCCCTCTCTGGGGCTGTGTTTTCCCATATATAAAATGGACTGCTGGGTCTCTGCACGTGGTGTAGTCTAATAGAGAAGATTGATTGAGCACTTCCAACCTGCCTCCTACTGTTGTAACTGCTTCCTTGAAGTAGCTCTTTCATCCTCACTGGTGGGCGCAGTTATTATCCCTGTTTTACTGAAGCCAAGTCTGAGGCTGGGAGCAGTTACACCAGGCAGTGGCAGAGCTGGGATACAAACCCAGGCCCCCAGGCTCTGCTCTTTTTTTTTTTTATTGAGATAGAGCCTCAAGCTGTCGTCCTGGATAGAGTGCTGTGGCAACACAGCTCACAGCAACCTCCAATTCCTGGGCTCAAGCGAGTCTCTTGCCTCCGCCTCCCAAGTAGCTGGGACTATAGGCGCCCGCCAGAACGCCTGGCCATTTTTTGGTTGCAGCCATCATTGTTGTTTGGCAGGCCCGGGCTGGATTTCGAACCCAACAGCTCAGGTGTATGTGGCTGGCGCCTTAACTGGTTGAGCCACAGGCGCCCAGCCTTTTTTTTTTTTTTGAGACAGAGCCTCAAGCTGTCACCCTGGATAGAGTGCTATGGCATCCACAGCTCACAGCAACCTCCAATTCCTGGGCTCAAGCGAGTCTCCTGCCTCTGCCTCCCAAGTAGCTGGGACTACAGGCGCCCGCCACAACGCCCGGCCATTTTTTGGTTGCAGCCGTCATTGTTGTTTGGCGGGCCGGGGCTGGATTCGAACCCGCCAGCTCAGATGTATGTGCTTGGTGCCTTAGCCCGTTGAGCCACAGTTGCCGAGCCATATTGTTTCTTTTCTTTTCTTTTTCCTTTTTTTTTTTTGAGACAGATTTTCAGTATGTCGCCCTTGGTAGAGTGCTATGGCATCACAGCTCACAGCAACCTCAAACTCTTGGGCTTAAGTGATTCTCTTGCCTCAGCCTCCCAAGTAGCCGGGACTACAGGTGCTCACCACAACACCCAGCTATTTTTTTGTTGTTGTTGTTATTGTTGTCATTGTTGTTTAGCAAGCCCTGGCTGGGTTCAAACTCACTAGCTCCAGGGCATGTGGCTAGTGCCCCAACCGCTGAGCTATAGGCACCAAGCCTCTTGTATTGTTTCTTTGATAATTTTCCTACCACCATTTTCTCTGCTCTCTTTTTCTAAAACTACCTTTTAGATGTTGAACCTATTGAATTGCTCTTGTGATTTTTTTTTTATCTTTTTCCCCCTTCCTATTATCCTTTATTTTACTTTCAGACAAATTTCCTCAATTTTGCTTTTTAACACCGCTATTTTTAACTCTTCCTTGCCCTCTACGTATTCCTTTTTCATCACATCCTGTGGATGGGCCACCTGCTCTTAATACCTCTAAAGACACTAATGATAATTATTTTCAGTTTCTCCTGCTTTTTAAATTCTTTCTGCTGCCTTCACAGATCATTTGGTTATTTTTGCTTGACTATTTTATTCTGGTTTGATGGGCACTTTCCTCAGTGATGGTCCTTGGCTACCTCTCAGATTTAAGAAGGAGACCCTGAAGAGCTGAGAGCTGATTGGAAGTTCTATGTACAAGGACTTATTTCAGGGTGATCAGGTAGATAATGGGCTTTTTCATGAGGAGCCTCCAAATGTCAGTATCTATAGGTTTTTTTTGAGATTTGGTCAGTTTCTGTAGGAAAATATCCTTCAGCCTCCTGCCTCTGCTATTCTGGTGCTTGGTGGGGGAAGGGTTCAGCAAGTGTGCACTTTGACCCCACCCCAGCTTCCCCCTGAACCTGATGTCACTAGAACCACATCTATCTGGTTCCATTTCTCTGGAAAATAAACTTCCTCTCCTGCAAGAGGGGGAGTGGCTTTTGGGACCTGCAGGTCTGTCTGTCTGTTGAGAATACTTATAAATAATTCCACTGTTTGGTGGGGATTACTCCCCTCCACAGCACCAGTTCTGGAGATTTACCAAGGTTCTAAGAGCCATAACAACTTCTTTGAGGAAGGCCACCCCTGCTCCCAGGCACTCAACTTGGACTTTCTTCCTCTCTGCTAATTCATTTATCTCTTCACTATCTTCTACAGGACATATGTCTCCTAACTGGGAAGAGACTTTCGACAAGAGGGTAGAAACTGCTGTACCCCACCATCTTGAAATATGCAGTCCCAGCAGCCTTTAAGTCAGTGTTGGGGAAAACTCTTTGTGCTGCCCTCAAATGGACAAGCATGTGGAGCATCTCAAAGGGTTTGCACTCTGTAACGATAACAAACAAAAAGTATTTCTTTCTTTCTTTTTTTGTAGACAGAGTCTCATTATGTCACCCTGGGTAGGGTGCTGTGCAAACTCTTGGGCTTAAGTGATTCTCTTGCTTCAGCCTCCCAAGTAGCAGGGACTACAGGCACTCACCACAACGCTCAGCTCTTTTTTTGTTGTTGCTGTTGTCATTGTGGTTTAGCAGGCCCAGGCCAGGTTCGAACCTGCCACCCTCAGTGCATGTGGCCGGCGCCATAACCACTGTGCTATGGGTGCAGAGCCAAGAAGTATTTCTTAGCACCTACCATGTGCCAAACACTTTGCATAAATTATCTTCTATCCTCACCACAACCTACAAAGTGGATATTATCCCCATTTTATTTATTTATTTATTTATTTAGAGACAGAGCCTCAAGCTGTCACCCTGGAGAGTGCTGTGGCATTACAGCTCACAGCAACCTCCAACTCCTGGGCTCAAGCGAGTCTCTTTCCTCCGCCTCCCAAGTAGCTGGGACTACAGGCGCCTGCCATAACATCTGACCATTTTCTGGTTGCAGCCGTCATTGTTGTTTGGTGGCCCCAGGCTGGATTCGAACCCTCCAGCTCAGGTGTACGTGGCTGGCGCCTTAGCCCATTAAGCCACAGGCGCCGAGCCGATTATCTCCATTTTACAGATGAGGAAATTGAAGCCCAGCAAGGTTAAATAATTTGACCCAGTTCATCCCTTTGGTAAGTGGCATAGTCAGGATTCGAACCCAGCATGTCTGGCCCCAAGTTGCTGGTGACAACCTTATAAGCCTACCCCAAGTCACCCAGTGGGTGCCTTAGACAAATCTTGGTTAATCAGTCATATCTAACACACTATTATGCATCAGTGCTTAAAAAGGGAAGCCTGGGCGCATCCTTTCTGCAGATAAGCCCCCTTGGTATGTATGCGGTCCTGTATGCCCTTCTCCTGTGTCTCAGAGGAGTCCTGCAGGTAAGGGGCTAGGCCTGGCATCTGCAACGCACAGCCATGAGCTGCTTTTCAAAGAACCTAGTTCAACCGGATGACTAAAGAGACAGGCGCCCTCCCCTGCTCTGACACCCGCTGACTGTGGAACCGCGAGGAGCTGCGTAGCCATGGTGACGGTGGCAGTCGGCGGACTGCAGCGAGGGGGGAGCGCGCAGGGAGAGCCGGAGAGGCGGCGGCAGCCTGCAGGGGACCCGCGAACGCAGCGCTGCTCTGCAGCTCCGGGGGAGGGACTCGCCGCCCCACCCCACCCCCACCCGGGGCGCCAGGCCACCGCGCCGCCCACCCGCCGCCGGCCGCCTCCGCTGACTCACGGCGCAGGTGGGTGACTCACAGCACCTGCCCTGTCAGCCGGCGGAGGCGGCTCGGGGAAGCTCCAGCTGGGTGCGAGGCCTCCAGAGGGGGCGTGCAGCACCGGGATTGTGTCGGTGTTGCATCGCTGGGACAGGGTAGGGAAGGTGGACGCCGAGAACCGACTCTCCTGACTTCTGTCCCTGCACCTCGGATGCCTCATCCGGACTCCACTTGACATGGCTTCCTCAGTGCTTGGTGTCCCTCACGTGCCTAGTGTGCCCTGAGGGTCACTCCTGCCCCAGTCCCTTGCTCCTAGCATAACGATGAAATTGACAGTGGCCGGCCGGCCCACGTGGTGCTGTGCCCTGCCCTCCCCTCTAATCCTGAGCTCTGCCGGGCCCCTTCCCTCTCTGCCCTTGGGCCACCGTCCCGTCCCCTGGGGTCTTCCTGCTGGCCCTTGCACGTGCCCTCTCCTCTGCCTGGGATGCCTGCTCTCACCCCACTTCCTGCCCTGTCAGGCATCAGCCCCCACACCACCCTCCTAGGAAAGTCAGGCAGCAAGTTCCCCCTGCAGACCCCAGGGGCCTTTGCTTTGTAGAATTCTTCACAGTCACGTGTTTTGACAGAAATTCTCTCTTCTGGACTGGAAGGCTCTGGAAAGCATAGGCCAGGGTGGTCTCTGCTCCCGTTAGATTCCCTGCACCTGGCACCATGTCTGGCAGGAGGTCCTCACTCAAAAAATGTAGGACAGGAAGGAAGAAGGGAGGGAGAAAGGGTGGGAGGAGGAAGGGGGTAGGGAGAGAGGCAGGGAGCAGAAAGGAAGGTAGGGCAGGAGAGGAGGGCAGAGGAGAAGGAGGGAGCCAAGGCAGGCCTGATGCCCTGCTTGGAGAAGCAGCGCTGATGTTCCTCCCGCCGGCTATTCCTGCATCTGGCCCCAGGCCAGGCTACGGTGAAAATACTGAGTATTCGGGCTTTGAGCTCTTGAACAAAATGACCATTTGTCCTTTTAAAAATGTGTATCTTGAGGCCGGGTGCAGTAGATTACACCTGTAATCCTAGCACTTTGGAAGTCCGAGGCAGGGTGGACAGCCTGAGCTCAGGAGTTTGAGACGAGCCTGAGCAAGAGCAAGACCCTCATCTCTAAAAAACAGCCAGCATTGTGGTGGGCACTGTAGTTCCAGCTACTCAGGAGGCTGAGAGAGGAGCTCTTGAGCCCAAGAGTTTGAGGTTGCTGTGAGCTATGACACCACTCTACCCAGGGTGACTCTCTCTCTCTCTCAAAAATGTATATCTTGAAGGTAGGAGCTGCTAATACTTACAGCATGAAAGCAAGTGTTTTTTTGAGCCCCCTGCCTTGTCATGGGGGACATGCTATCTGGCTCACATTTCAGAGCATTTACCTTCTTTCCCACAACTACCAGCCCTGGTTCCTGTGTCTGCCCAGCTGTCTGATTTCCTCAGAGTCATGTGCTCCTGAAGGCCACCTGCAGGGAAAGGGCTGTGAGGAAGACAGAGAGCCACTCCTGGGGCCAAGCTCCCCAAAGGCAGGTGGACAAGCTTCCAGGTGCGGAGATAGGGCAAAGTGGAGGGTCCAAGGCCCTTCCCTTAAGCAGGTGCAGAACTAGTTCCTGCTCAGCCCTACAATTCCAGCCCAGGTCCTTGTGAGGGGCACCAAGAGTGAGTCACCTCTGATAAATCCAGCCAGCCTGAGACAGAAGGAAGATTGTTTACACATCAGCCTTTCAATACCAAGCAGGCCACTGTTACTTGCTATTACAGGAGTCGAAGAGCATCCTTTGAAAAAGAAAAAGGAGGTTTCTATTAGAAATCAGAGGGAAGGTAGAGTAACCTGTCACCAACTTACATTTTTTTGAACTTTTAAAAAATGAGCCCTGAGTCATTCCTACAAGAGAAAGGTGTTTAAATACATAATAGAAATTGAATACATTCTCTAGCCATGTGACTGAGTAAATCATTTTACTTCTCTGCTTCAAAAATCACCTTGAAGCCAACTCAGTTGATCTGTCAAGGCCCCTATAACTCTAATAAATGTTTGTGGTATTAATGAAAAGCTGAGGTTTGAGTCCTGATTCTAGCACTTTCTGAATTTCTACTGCTGGAAAATGGAGCCTACTCATAGGGTTGTCCTGTGGGTCCCCAGCGTATGCCCTATTCTTGGAAGGAGGGTGCTGGCTAGAAGTTAGTCACTGTTCCACCCCTTTCCCCCACCTCCCTGTGGGTGTTGCATGGGCTGTTGTGCATGTTTAAAGACCAAGATACTGTGTATGCTGGTGAAATGAAACTCCTGGCTTGTTAAGAATGATCTGGATAGCTAGAAGATTTTGCCCTTTTACCCAGGGTGCTGGGCCCTGACTGCTTCAATCTCTGACCCACAGAGCACTTCTTTGTGAAATCCTGCTTCGGATAAACCAGTACTGCTTCAAGAAGAGGCATCAGGACTGGGGAGTCTGCGTGAGCAGAGGAAAGGGAGGTACCCTGCTCACAGGCCAGCCTAGAAACAATTACAAAGTCCCATAAATCTACAAGTCAAGATCAGAAGGATCTTAGTGACTTTCTCCAGCTTCCTGGTTCAACATAGAAGAAAGCAGGTTCAAGGAGTGAGGTGACCCTACCAGGGTCATCCACACAGCAGGTGGTAGAGCTGGGACAAGTGCCCAGTTCTCCTGCCACCAGGGAACAGTTGCCTTTGGACCATGATTCAGCCATCATCAGTTCTTTCTGTGCCTTAGGGCACTGCTCATTCCCTGGGTTAACAGAGAACTGAGATGTAAAGGTCACGTCTAACTCTTAAGGTTCTATTTAATTAGCATGTTCCTTTGTTTTTCATTTTAGTCAGAGGTATTCATTAATAGACCTCTTGAGACTCAACTAATGTGTCAAAGGTCTCGCTGAGATGGCCAACAGATGCTGTAATCGGGAATGCCACAGTCACCCAGGCCTGAGCATGTAGTGTCCTACCCATCTGTACCCTCTGCCTCCCTGCAAAGGCCCAAGGAGAGACTATCTCACCTGACTAAAGAGCAGTGGGCAAATTTGAGCCTCCTGAGATTACGCCAAAACAAAGCACTCTCCAAGTAAACTGTGGAAGAAGCAGAGTCAGGCAGGGTGGAGTTTCCACTTTCCTATCAGAAACCAAGGGAGGACCCACAGGGTTAGAGTTCTCCATCCCCCAGAGTGGGAGCAGAGCCCGCTGGGTTCTCCCAGCCCTATAATATAAGGTGAAAAAGTTGTATTTGGGGGTTCTTGGAGAATATGACATGGTCACCAAGGAAGCAACCTCAGCCCAGGGCAAGAGAAAGGGCACAGTTACTCCACCCTAGTGGTAGCGCCACTAGCTGTGGCTTCCAAGACCACAGGGAGGTGTTCAGCTCCCCACTCGGGGTTGGCAGGCCTCACTCACTCGCCGTGTGGTCCTGTACACAGGGTTGCCTCACGACGTGGTGGCTGGCTTTCTTCAGGGCGCACAGAGAGAGCAAGAACAAGAGAAAGTGCTCGAGAAGGAAGCCATCGTCTTTTAATAATCAGATTCCATAATGTCTAATAGATTCTATTCATTAGAAGTAGGTCAATAAATCCAGGCTGCGCTCAGGGAGGGGGTTACATAAGGGTGTAAAGACCAGGAGGCAGAGATCACTGGGGCCCAGCTTAGAGAATGCCTAGCACCGTGTTTAATTAATGCTATCAATTTTTATTATTCCATTATGTATCTTATTCCCCAAATTACTCTCCTTTAATGCCAGTCCAAGCCCCTGCTTCTGTGTTTCACTGCTGCTGCTCTTCCCAGAACGCCTTCCTCTGCATGTCCGCATTTCCCAATCCTCCCATCTTTAAGGCCTGGCTCAAGTGCCACTTCCACGAAGCCTTTGCAAATCACCCCCTTGTAGAAAGTAGTCCCTGCCTTCGCTGATGTCCAAGAGGGAAGCGTCTAATCATGGAAAGTGGCAACTAGGCTATTGGTTTTCTGCATCCTAGGTCGATGAGGGCACAGCTCTGTTAGAGTGCTGGAGAAACTGCGTTCGTAGCTCTGCTTGTTCTGGGCTGACTGAGCCCACCCATTTGCCAGCCTTTAGGACTAGTTTTCTCCAGTAAAGGTGATGTGAATCAAAAAAAAGAGGGCTCTTTTGAAGGCAGGGATCCAATAGCTCCAATAACACATGCAGACAAAGAGCCATCTGCCTGACACCGAGATAAATCACTTGAGAGAGAAAGAGAACTGTGGGTGGTATGTTCTTCTATGAATTCTCTTGTGGGTTTGAAAATTCCATCTTCCAACAAGGCTCCCTTGGGCTTGAAAAGGGCATTATGCTACACCAGAATACTGTTCTCTAATGAGTTCAGTTGTCCCCCAAAAGATGAACTACTATCGGGTGTCCGTGGGGTTGTGGGCAGCTAGGGAAGCAGCGAGGCCAGCACAGTGAAGGTGGATGCAGTGTGTTGGGTCCAAACTGAGCCAAGTCAGCCATGGTCTTCTGTACAGGGGCATCAAGTCAACCCAGGAGAAGGGGGAAGTCCACTTGTATCGTCCACTCACTGAATACACGTGACCTCAGAAAAGCCTGCGGAGGAAGGTGGCATTCTCTGCATTTGACAGATGAGGAAACTGAGGATGGTGAGGTGAAATGGCCCACCCCTGGTCATCGCCAGGACAACACAGGGCCTCTCGACTCATTCAGTGATCCCCTTTATAAATGATTGTGGGAGAACAAAGACGAAGGGCAGGGTTAAGAGCCAAGCTAACTAAAGTAACTCCAAAAATAGCTATTACAGACCAAGCATGAAGTTACATTTAGTTCTCCAAGATCTTAAGCCAAATTTTAGCAAGGCTTTTTGTTCCTGAGTTGCAAAATAAGCAAACCTCCCCTAGTGACAACTTGGGGGGAGGGTAGTATGATTAATAAGAAGACAGTCGCCTGCCCCCACTACCATCCGCACCTCCATGAGGAGAAACTTATCAAAAATGATGACACAATCAGAAAGCAAACAGGACAGCAGGTCTAAACACCAGCTCTGTTCGTGCATGAACTGTTTCCCTCACTCCTCACTCTTTCTGTTCTTTTGAGATTGGGTCGGCTTTCCTATCTCAAGGGAGACGTTTCCCAAAAGGAAACAGAGGGCTCAAGCCGGGAGAAGATGAGGGGCTGACTCCAGGCTGCTGGGTAAAAAGATGAGCCTAACATTGTTGATGCCAGTTCCCTTCTATTCATCTCATCTGAATGATGAGGACTGGTTCACATTGATGATGAGCCTTTCAGGGCTATGTGATTGAGGGACAGAGAGGCAGGTCTGGAAGAGCCTGCTCAGGACAATATGGTAGCACTTGCCTTTGACACTCTCAACAAATATTTAGTTGTCACAATCTCTCTGCCAAGCCCTGGGCTAACAGGTACAAGGGAGAAAGACAGATCTTGCCCTCAACGGATTTCAAATTCTATAGGGGAGAGATAATATGCACATATAACTTAAAAATAAGACAGTAAGGTAAAAATACCACTAAAAAGATTAAAGTAAATTACTGTTTCCTGAAAGGGAAGGAAATTCTAGCACGTGCTACAACATGGATAAACCTTGAGGACATTATGCTAGGTGCAAGGAGCCTGTCACAAAAGGACAAATACTGGATCACTCCACTTAGGAGGAACTAGAGTAGTCAAATTTATAGAAACAGAAAATTGCATGGTGGTTGACAGGGGCTGAAGGCAGAGGGAGATGGGGAATTGTTGTTGGTGGTGAGATGGAGTTTCAGTTCTGCAAGATGAAAAATCTTTGGAGACTGATTGCACAACAAGGTGACTATACTTACCACTACTGAACTGTAGGCTTTAAAATGTTTAAGGTGGTAAATTTTCTGTTATGTGGATTTTACCACAATTAAAAATAATTGTTTTTTATTACTATTGGCCTACAGAAGGTGAAGCACTTGTCTATCTCACTGGGGACACCAAAGAAGGCTTCACAGAGGAGGAGGCATTTGAACTGCACCATGGAGAACTGAGGGGCTAAAGATGGGCAGAGAAGGGCATTCCAGGTGAACAAAGCAGCAGGAGCAAAGGCACGTCTTTTTAAAAAAAAAAATCTAGAGATTTCTCTCTTCCATGGCTCCAACCCTTAACAGAAAACATTTTTCCAATGATCAAACTGCCGGAGACTGTGTTTGTGACTCTCCGGCGACATCCCAGCAAGGCATGGCTCTCCGCCTCTGCCTCTCTTCGTCTCTCCCCTGCTCTCTGCGCCTGCCTCTTCCTGCCTCTTGTTCTCTCCCTCCCTGGTGTCTTTTGAACCTTCTAAAATGAAACCCTTGACAAAGATTTGCTTTCAGCCCAGGAGCAGGCTCCCTTAAGGTCTCTTTCACAACAGCAAACACCCCGAGGCTCTCACACCTTGATGAACAGACCTTATTTTGCTGTTCCTTTTCCTCCTTGGATACCCGAAGCTTAAGAAGAAATTACCTCATCACCCACAACAGGCAGGTCCCAATTGTAAAATCAGCCCTGTTGACAGACACTGCACTGCCAATTCTTCCTGATATTCGGCAGCTTTGCAGAGCAGCCTCTGACGGGAAAAAAGGGAAGAGATTTCAATTTATACTTAATGTTCGAATGGAAGTCAAGAGGAGAGGGGTGGCCTCAGCAGAAAATTTCTTCATCTTTGGGAGAATCATTAAAGTCAGACTTCTCATTCTCCATGTTCATCAGCAGGCCTGAAGGCAAGAGTCCTGCTCTCTCTGCTGAGAATGGTCACCAGGCTGCAGGGAGCCCGGGCCTCTGCACACCCCCAAATGTAGCCTTTCTCCCGGCAGCCCACATGCCGCCGGGGCTGGGGGTGGAAGGTTGGGGGCAGCAGGGTAGACAGCACGCAGCTCCCCACAGTGCAAGGTACCTGTGATGGGAATGCACAAAACGTGCTTGTTAGAGAGCATCGAGCTGGCTGGAAGAGAAACTGCGCTTCCCTCTGCGCAGTGTGACCTGGAGAAGCTGCCGGATCTCCAGTTACAAAATCGCCTGGTGCTGGCTTTTCTGTCTCTTTGTCCTGTCCTTAACTTTCAATCACCACCTCTAGTTCTGGGGGAGGACCCTTGCCTTTTGTGTGCTCAACAATGCCAAATCCTAGAAATAGTCCAAGGAGCATCGCCTGAGGCCCGGACTCCTCTCCACGAAGTCTGTCTCCACTCTGGATAATTCACGTTGCCCTTTTCTTAATTCCTCCAGCTCAGTCTCGACAGCTTTCAGGTAATCAAAGGTTACCATGAAGGCAGACCTCAGTGTGGATCTGGGAGCCAGTCTGACCTTTGCTTTGTTGGGATCTCTCACTTGGGAGTTAAGGGGAGAAAATCTAACGTAGAGACCACACTATTTCCTTCACATCTTTCAATAGCACTGAAAATTACAACAAGAAAATCATGGAATCATAGCATCGTGAAGGACCTCAGGTGTCATCTTGGCTAAGCACAGCATTATGCAAGAATCCTCTATGCACATCCCAGCTGGCTTTTGCTGGCTCAAATAATCAGACATTTTGCCTGCTGGAAGAATGCACTCCTTTTGTGAGTGAAATTAACTGTCAGGAAACTCTTAGACAAAATGAAAATTAAAGGTGGCCTATTTAATAGCTTCCACCCATAGACACTAACGCTATTTGTGCCTATGATACCTCAGTTGACTGACCAACTGGCTGGCTGGTTGAATGAATGAATGAACAAATTAATGATGAAATAGAGTAAATTGGTAAGGAGCATCAAATTTAAGGGGAGAAAGTAATGGCAATGGTGAGAGGATAGCAGGAAAGATAGGAGAGAGAATTTTTTTCTAAAGGCAAGACTTTTTGTTTTCTGGGTGAAAAATGGGGAGGGGATCCTGATGGTTCCAGCAGGTGTTTTCATTCTTTAACATCTCTAAATAAATCAACAAACAATATAACAACAGCTACAACACCAATGATCCAGTTTATAAGCAAGTCAGATTTGACAAATAAATACATTTATGCAATGAATTTTAATTAGCGTAAAGGTTGCTAAAGATAAATATATCCCAAGTTGCTTTCTCATGATTTCTCTCTGCTCCTCTCTCTCCCTCTCTCTCTCTCACACACAGACAATATATGCACACATGTACACACTCAGAGCTTACAAAGCATTGCTTCCTGGCCTCCTCTGAGTGGGCTAACAGCTCAAGTACCCTCTCACTTTGCCTGTCATCCCTCAGCCACTTAAGAATGGCAAAGGCCCTCCCTGGCCCCCTCCCCGCCCCACTCCTACACCCCATCCACAGCTCCATACTCTGGCAGAGTTGCTAGCGGGGGAGCCCCTCCCAGGCAGCAGACAGGCAGGCACACACACATTGCCAAGCATCCTTCTGGCTGTGTGGGAGGGTGGAAGAGAATTCCCAGGGTGCAAGCTGTAAGTGCTCCCCTAAATCTCCAGATAAGGATGTCTCATGCTGCCTTTCAGGGCTTCATTTGGTGGTCCTGGACTTGGGCTCACATAACCAGATGTTCTCTTTCCTCTCTCCTTCCTATCCCGTCAAATAGCCTAGGAATAGTTCTCACCATCAGATCACATATACTCGCTCCCCCATAAATAGGACAGAGAGCTTCACCAATCTGTCTGATGCCTGAGTCCTCCCTGCTCGAACCTGTCCTCGGGTACATCCCTTCAGGGGGGCACCAGAAAGCAGGAAGCACACCTGCAAAGGCACAGAGGTGGACACTGAAAATCCCACTGTATTCTGGATCCTTCCTAGATAGGTAGGATTGCACCATGCCCGCCCATTCCAACCCCTATCCCCAGTGTCTGGGATTGAGATGTCATGTCCACCAGCTCACGTGAGATGGGTAGCAGGGAACTGTGCACCATTTGGGGGCAGCAAGGACAGCTAATCCACACACTGCCAGGCAGAGCCTCACAGTGTTTGGTAACCCAGCTACAAACAGACCTTTGGATTTTAGGCTTCTTTTTGCACATGATTGTAGCTGTAACTCACCTTGAACCTGATAGACCTTCTCTGTATGCAAATTCTTAGACATAAGCCTTCTTAGGGTGGAAAGGACCTGAGGTGGGAATCAACGTGTTTGGATCTCCAACGGTGCACCTGAACTTCTGCTGCATTAGAAGACACACATCTAGTCATCAGCTGTATGGTGCCTTTTCTAATACCACATATCTAAACTGATCATTTTTCCCCTTCCCTCCCTCGGCACTTTGTCAGATCAAATGCTATGGAATATTTTTCATGTTGCTTATTTCTGCACTCAGTGGTTGTTCCGTCTGTCCCTCCACTTGAGCCAGGAGCTCCACGAGGACAGGTCATACTCCTCCTGACACAGACTCCAGTACACAGAGACAAAGACATGTGCAGTGGGATTCCCACTTCCCTCTTCCCTTCCACTGTGCCAAGCCATTTATCCTCAGTGAAGCAAGCCTGGCCCTCCATGAGGAAGCTTCCAGTGTGTGGCTGGGTTTTATTCAAGAGTCTGGTGAGAGAGACACAAAGAAGAGAATTAGGATATGTATAGAATCCTCTCCAGGTCTGTCAGGCTTCAAAGCCAGTGCTCTGTGTCTTCAGGTCAGTTTCAGCAATTCCATGTTGGGCTAGAGCCAGTGGTGAGCTGGAGTTTTATTTACAAACACCTATTGTTATAATAATTTTCAGGAATTTTGCAAGCCAGTGACATCATGTTGTTAGGTTCAAATCAAACATGGTGCGAGTATTTACAACACTAAAATTGACAAATAATGCAATTAAACATATACATTTAAGAAATTCATTTCCAAGTTCAAAGTTCATTTCTGGGCCCAAAGGAGACATTTTCATACTACCTTTGGAGTGAGCACCTGTCTAGTACCCATCAAAAGTCTGAGCCTAGCAAAAGACACTGCCAAAAGTCATGGGCTTTGGTTGAGTCCTTCTTAATGTACATCAGGGACCTCTGGGCTCCATCTAGATACATGGAGCTCCCCATGGGCAAGAAAAAAGTCTCCTCTGCTTTTGATCTTATGTAGCTAAGCTTAAGACAAAGAGCAAGTGTGTGCTAACTGACTTAGCAATAAGGCAATTCCTCCATCCAGGCCTGTCTTACCCAGGAGAGGGAAGAAGGGTTTGGGGGGGAGCCCAAGTTCAGTCACCCTTCATTTGCTTGGGGATCATTCCCAACAAAGAAAGGAGGGTGGAAGTCTGTTCCCGTGGGATGGGTGCTAATCTAGGGAGTCATGCCCATGAGCACACCTTTTTGTGGGGTGGTCTTCATCACTATTGGCCCAAGACAGCCCCACCCTGAAAACATCCAGTATTTCAGACATCAGATCTGATGGCTGTGACCACTGAAATAAAAAGCACTGGTGCATTTTTAAGAAACAAATTACTGCAGTCAAAGCAGGATCTGCACACAGAACTCTAACCCCATGGGTGTTTTTCTTTGGGTTTTATTTGTTGTTTTTTTCTAGCTTTGGGGAGAGTCCTTCAGAAAAGGAAAGGAGAAAGATTTGCCTGGGCTTCAACCAGGAATCAGGACAAAAGCCAGTCAGAGGGGCACTGAGGTCTGGTGTCCAGAAGAGGAACCTCAAGAAATCAGTTAACCTCTCCAGGCCATGAGGGTCCTTGCAGAAAGAGCAGTTTCCAAAGCTAACAACGTGTCCTGGAGCTTGCCTGACAGTGTGGCCGAAGTCCCACACGGAAATGCATCTGACATTTTTAAGGCAACAACTTAGGTCATTTTACTTCAAAGTGGAAATAAGTGACCTTGGCTGAAAACATCTCCAACCCAAAGGAATGATTTAAGTCCACGTGCTATTGTTAATATCCAATCTGCTACCAGTGGCCAAGAGAGCAAAACAATTCCTCCTTTCAACCTTTCTCGGCCTCCTCCCTTGACAGAATCATCCAGAGCTGAGCAATTTGGACTTAAAAATGATAGCTATTCCTCATCGTCTCCCAGGAAAATGCTACTTTCCAGAGCTGTTGTCCCCCACTCTCCGCCCTATCATCTGCAGACCACTCGTGTTGTTAGAAATTAAACTAACGCCGTTAGGCACCATTCTGCCTTTGACTCAGCTAGGGGGACAGGAGCCAGGTGCTCTTGGATGTCTAGGTGACTCAGACTGCAAGTGCCTGTAGAGGACTGAGCTTCCCTGAGCGTCAGGCCTCACTATGTGAGCAGCCCCTCAAAAGAGTCATCAGCTATATGGTGCCTTTTCTAATACCACATATCTAAACTGATCATTTTTCCCCCTCCCTCCCTCGGCACTTTGCGTGGTGATCAGCCACCTTGCGTGGTGGCTCTCAGCCCTGGGACAGCATTCTCAAGAAACACTTTCCCCTCGTCTGTCCATACACCTGACAGGTGTGCCCCATTTATCCTTCCAACATGTGTTAGGGTGATGAGCCATCTATTCTTGGGGATGAATTCAATATCTGTGGCATTTCTCAACTTTTTTTTTTTGTTTTAAGTTTTCAGAGGTGTTATTTGTCTTCTTCACACATGTGAATGTGAAGTTTGCACCTTCTAAGCTAACTTCTCTTCCTCAGCAACGTTTGCCATCACATTTTTTGAGGGACATGATTGAACTTTTTGGACTTTTGAATTGCATTTTTTACCAAGATAATTTGGGGGAAGTGGAACAGGGTCTCCCTCTGTTGCCCAGGCTGGAGTGCAGTGGTGTCACCATAAATCAGCTGCAAACTCAAACTCCTGCACTCAAGCCATCTTCCCACCTCAGCCTCTTGAGTAGCTTAGATTATAGGAATGTGCCACCATCCCTGGCTAATTTTTCCATTTTTTTTGTAGAGATCGGGGTCTAACTAGTTTGCCCAGGATGCTCTCAAATTCCTTGGCCTCAAGCAATCCTCCCACCTTGGCCTCCCAAAGTGCTGGGATTACGGGCATGAGCCACCCTGCCCAGGACCGAGATGATTTTTGTAAAAAATTATCCTATTTCTCATTGTCAACTTGAATAAGTAACACTGTATTTTTACCATGAATTCGTATTCCATATCCAACACATATGTATTTTACTATAAGTATATGTTTCTGCCTAATTTAAGCCTTCAAAAACTCAAATTAAGTTGTTTATTATGATCTACAATGTGTTCAGACTATGTACTAGAAGAGAAATAAAAGAAGACATAAACTGCATTTTATTGGGCTCAAGTAATGTAAAATCTTGTTGAGAGAACTGTACCAAAGAGGGTTGAATTCAGTGTTAGGTGAGTGGCGGGCATCATCAGCCCACGCACCAGTCTATAACCCCAATATCTCCAAAACTAGGGTTCCCACCAAAGAACTGGCCTGTCTTTAAAGGTCATACCAGCCAGATTCTTAACTAGCAACTATTTCAGAAACAGGGCTGGAATGAGCTCCAGCAGGACACTTTTAAAAAACTTTAAAGAATCTTGTGGAAAACATAACTGATCCTTTTACCAGACCCTACTTTGAGAGGCTCTGGCCCTTGCATTTCCAGGATGACAGAGAGAGACATCTGGCTCATAGAAAATGCAGAAGCTTCGCTCATCTCATGATGTGTCCCATGCCACGGCAGTGAGGCTCTGAACATCTCTCACCAGGTCAAAACTCACATAAATCATGAGAGGGTGTCTACCTCTCATTCTTCTCGCAATACTGTAGCAGTTCACATTTCCCGGCAGTGGACAGGCACTTTATCAGAGGGAAAGGAAAAAGCAAGTTGTGTCCTTAAACCAACCTTGAACGTTGTCCTTCCAAGAGGTCTCAGCATCTTTGTACACAGGGAACGATCCAGAGCCCTGGAAATGGGAAAGTGGATCTGAGCCTTCCTTGCAATCATGTTCAGTCAATCCCATAAATTCCAAATTAAGAAAATGCAGTTCATGCAATCTAGGGGGGTAGGGAAAGCTAAACGTTTTATGGTGAGAACAGATTATTATCCTGCTAACTAGATGATAAGACTTATGGTATCTGATACTGAAATGAAAGGAAAATATTAATCAAAATAATTATGAATCCATACCCCTTGTTCTAAGTGAGGAGTCCAGAGTAAGTCCCCTGTTTCCATTTGACGCCAATGTCAACTCACTGACTTATGCCTTCTACTCAAGATTCTAGTAGCTCTGTCTATCATCTGAGTGACACTGGCCAAATTGTTTAACTTCTTGGGTGTTGTTTCGCTTACCCTTAAAATGAGCTGTGATCCCTGGTTCTCTTCTTGTTATTAAAATCTACCACTCCGTGGCTGTGCTGCAAAGATAGACTTGCCTTCAATTAAATGTTCTTTATTTAGGGAATAATTTCTGTAGGCATTAACTTTTAGCATCCCAAGAAATACACAGAGCCACAAATTGTAGGCAGAGATCATCATTCTCCAGGAAATCTGAAAGGAGTCTTCTAGAATGGCCAGGGCCATCCACTCACACCAGCCTCTTCAGTTACACTTAACCCAGAAATAGCCATGCCATTCTCAAGGATGAATTGCTCTGAAAAGGCAGGGCAATGGGAACACAGGACTGTTAGGCACGGCTGGAGAGAATTTCAAGAAGCAAGCTGACACTGATGACAAGCTGACCCTAGACTGCCATGCTGTCAGCACATTTTTCTTGCAACAATTGGGACACCAGTTGTTCTCCAAACCTAGGCTTGTCCTTGCCTCGCAGATTTTGAAGTTGTGGTTGGGAGAAGAGGCCGAGTGAGGGGAGGGTGGGGTCCGTAAGTGCGGAGTCACCAGCTACCTCTGCACCTCCTGAGCCCCCAGTGAGGCATCGTTTCTGTAACTGGTAATCAGCGCTTCTCACTGTGTCACGTAGAGTTGGGGCTTCACCCGCCCTGCCTGCTGGGCCCGTGGGGTGTGTATGATATGTTGAAACAATGCTGGGCTCCAGGAGACGGCTTACACCAACAGCAGGCTGGCCTCAGGCACATTGGGAGTTCTGCTGTGTCAGGGACCCCAGGAGAGGTGGCAAGCGGGCAGGGCTGCCCAGAGAGGACGGTCTGGTGTGGGATTGGGAAACACCAGGTGCAATTCTGCACTTTTTGCCTGTATCTCTAGGGGGTGAGAGCTGAGGGTGTGCAGCTCCTCACTGTCCGGCTCAGTGACCGGCATGACGAGGGCGTTCAGGACTTGCTCTGTCACGAACAGGGGAATGGGGGACTGCCTCCGTTCGGCAGGTAGATGCCAACCCTGCTCACCTGGGATGTAGAGATTCTGTTCTGTTCCCCCCATTAGAGGACAGTGGCACCTAGGGCAGACACATCCACAGTAGACACCCTCTCTCCACCCCACCCCTGCTGGTGACTGTCAAGCACCAGGTACCCCGTGTCAGAAAATATCCTGCTTTCTGCCAGCGGCAACAATGGATGTGGCCAGCTGGATGAAGAAAGGGAGCTTGTTTAGCATTAGCAGGGTGCTGCTGGCATGCACCCGGGGATTCCAGCCCCCGCCAGGCAGCAGAAGACCTACCCCTGGACCCCATTCCTCATCAGCTTCCTGGTAACTCTGCACCACCTCAGACGGTCATGACAGGACTGGAACATGCCAGTCCACAAGCTGAAGTCCCCCTGCAAGACAAGGCAGGCTGGGTGGGGCGCCCTCCTAGAAGGCTCGCCAAAGAACACCCGTTCTGAGAAATGGTGTAGATGACTCACCAAGTGGCACTCTTCCCTCCGACTCAGCCCTGACTCCGTGTCTAGCCTGCCGGCAGGAGCTTAGAACAATCAATCACAGGGGTGGCTCTTGAGTGAATCATAAACCCAGAGGCTGACCATTTATACTCCTAGGGGACCCAAGCCTTTCTCAGAAAAAAAGCAAGGTGGAATAAATTTCTATTTGTTCTTCCTCCTCTTGACTTCCATTAATTTGCCTGATCATGGGATCACTGCTTCTAAAACTACTGCTGGAAGTTTCTGAGCCTCATGAAACAAGAATTAATTTGAGAAGGATACACAGTTTATCAATGCGGATGATCAAATGATGAAGCCAATAGTCTACAATGACGCTGCTCAAAAAAGTTGCCACTAGCCACATTAATTAAAATGTAAAATTATCCACTGGCACTATGTACATTTCAAAAGCTCTGTAGCCACATAGGGCTGGTGGCTGTGGTATCAGACATCCCCATCACTGCAGAAATTTCTATTGGACAGAGGTGATCTACATACATAGAGACCCACTCGACCACACATTCATTCATTCATTCAGCAAGAGTTTATGGAGGGTAGGCAGTGTGTTAGTGACTGCAGTTGAACAAAGATGGCAAATAGGTGTCCCCATATTCTAGGCCTTTGTAACTGGCTGGGAGTTCATATGTGTAACCAAAGATACAGAGCTCTCTCATTCTGGGAATAAAATAAGCCACACAAATAAACAGACTCTTATAAAAGGTCAGCTTTAGGGAAGCAGAGCAGAGGATTGAGTCAGGTTCGCTGGACTTGAGCTTACTCATCTTCCATTTGGCATCTGCTTGAAGACGTATGGGCGGTAAGTTAGCTTAGACTTGAGGGACAGATGTCACAGACATAGAGCAACAAGGCCTAAAAAAGGGAAGCCCAGACCCAACCTCTCCTAGGAGAAGTTCTGGCTGAGCGTCCTCACAAGGGCAACTTTTGTACACCACTATTGTGCACCAATTTTGTGCACAGAAATGGCCCTCTTCTGGGGTGATCACATCCCAACCCCAGGGCGTGCTAGGCAGATTTTTCCATTCACCTCCTGGAACTCTGGGCCACTGTGCTTCCCACCACACTTCTGAGAAAGTGGCGAGCAACCAGCTGGCTCCTTCTCCAGCACAGCTGCTCCTTGTCTGAAGGATTTTTACCGAGTCATTTAAAATGTTTCTTGAAGGTGCTCAAATTGGTCAACGGCATCTGATATGCATGACATACAGAGTCTGGAAAAGGAATCACAAAGCGGAAGAGGGTGTCCAGCTCTCACAGAACTCCTCAGCCAGGTCATCTGACGTGGGGGATGCCCCAGTAAGGAAGATACCAAAATAAACAGCACAGAGCCGCCACCTGAACGAGATGATTGGCACAAGAAAGAAGCACATGGAAAAATACAGACACCAGAGTCCCCAGGAAGACCAGGAGCAATTTTCAACCTTGTGAGCATCATAACGACTTATCGTTGGGCGATACACAGCAGCTGCCCTCTGAAGACATTCATGAATTTGTTTGGGAGGATATTTTTTAACACCTGCGGATCCCTGGACATGGTTTGTAAGTCATAAGGCCAGGTGCTGGGCTCCTCCGGGCAGTCAGGCTATGGAAGAACTACTCTGAAAGAAATGCTATGGGAGCAAGCAATTGATTTTTTTTAATGTAGGCCAAGGCAGGTGGATTGCCTGAGCTCAGGAGTTCAAGACCAAACTGAGCAAGAGTGAAAAGTTAGCCATGCGTTGTGGTGGAAGACTAAGGCAAGAGGATCACTTGAGCCCAAGAGTTTGAGGTTGTGAGCTATGATGCCACGGCACTCTACCCAGGGCACAGAGTGAGACTCTGTCTCAAATAAATAAATAAATAAACTTTTAATGTGATGTTTTGAATAGAGTACATAGGTGCAGGATTTAAACCCAAGGGAATATGTATGAAAAGGTTCACGGTGAAAAGACTCCTCACTCCCCATCCCCTGCAGCCTGATTCCCACACATTTAATGACACGTTTGGGAAGTCTTGGAATGCTTCCCTTGTTGGTACAGAGAGCACATCTCCATTCTTTTTCACAGCTGAACAGCATTTTATTATATGGTTGGACCAGAATCTATTCAATGGTATCCTACGGATGGATACTTAGCTGCTTCCTTTTACCCTTACAACAAGGCTGTAATTAATGACCTCAAGTATGCACTCTTTCACATATGTACAGTCTGTCTCTATAGCACGTCTCAGAAACAGAAGAGTCGGATTGCTGGACAAGCATTTACAGTTTGAGTTGAGGTTGCCAAATTGCCCTCCACTGGAATTGTGCTAATTTACGCTTCTACTAGCTATGTTTGAGAATGTGTTACATATTTGTGGATTTTTGCCAATATAATAAGTTAAAATGGTAGCTCAGTAGAGAATTGATTTGCTATTCTCTTATTTGAGTGAGGTCAAGTATCTTTATTATATTTGAGTCAATTGTATTTTCTTTTCTGTGGATGACTCATCATAATTTTTGTTCATTCTTCTATGGGGTTATAACAATCAATTTCTTGTTAATATTTCTCATCAACTTTCTTATCAGTTATAAGACTAGTTCTTTGTCTGGGATCAGAGGGACAGTTAATATAAACACAGAGCTAATGAGTAACTCTCTTGTCCAAAGATATTTTTTGATGACTCCCCATAAAATTCTTTGTAAGACAAGGTCTTTCTACCCCATCCTCCAGGGCTCCACCCCACCCCAGGTCACACCAGGTTTCTGGCTGTCCCTTTTTCATTCATTCTCTTCCTTGAGGACTTTGTGTTGGCTGTTTCCTCTTCCTGGAATGCGGTTTTCCTTTTTGCCTCCTGGTAAATTTCTGTTCACTTTCTTCAAGCCTATGGCATCTTCTCATTAGAAAAAGCAAGTGAGGACAGAGGAGAGTGACCAATTAAAACTGCGAGTCTTTTCTCCAAATTACAGTGAGAGAACTCCAGGCTAGCCAAGTAACTGTGAAGCAGTGGACATTGAGAAGTTGGGTGAGGAGTTCAGTGCGAGACCTTGCAGGGAGCAGATGTGAAGCCTGGGAGAGGGAGCCTCTGCTGGAGGAGTTGTGAGGGATTGCTTAGGGGTGGCAAACTTTGATGGGACACGAGGCCTGGGTAAACACATTCAGAGGGGACTGGAGGACAGAGAATAGAGCACTAGGAAGGAGGGAGTATGAAGTTGTGAGGGATGGCTTAGGGGTGGCAAACTTTGATGGGACACAGAAGGCCTGGGCGAATACATTCAGTGGGGACTGGAGGACAGAGAATAGAGCACTAGGAAGGAGGGAGTATGAAAAGAGGAGACTCAGGACTTGGCCTATAGCATCTTTCAGAGTTATAAGGAAAGGATTTTCAGCTGGATACCTAGGAACCCTGACCTCAAAGTGCCCTGCTTGTCCAAGGAGAGAAAGAGTGAGAGATGTCTCAGCTTTTGACAGGAAAATAATGAGGTAAAATAGGAAGAAACAGAAAACCCCAAGAATCTGGGCTTGGAACAGCCAGAGATAGTGAGAGAAATTGAAAAGCCTGCAAAGAGCCTCATGAGATGCTTTAACCCTAAACCACACAGTGTGCCTACCACTTGTGCCGAAAAGGTGTGTCCCCAGGCTCACCACAGCACAGGAAGAGCATTGCATGTCCGTTCTGGTGGCCTTCCAGTGTGCTACATTCCAGACGAACAAGTTATGGGATCAGCGGGTACTACTAGGAAAGGAGAGGGCAGAGGCTGAAACCCAGGGTTTAGCTTTTGCGAGAAGGGTATCGTGGCCTAATCTCCTGAGTGATACCAGCAACTACCCAGAGAAGTCTTGAGAGCTCAGATGAACCTTCTATTTGAGAGCTGGCCCTGGGGGCAGCTGTTCAGCAAAGCCTCCTCTGAGGTCGCCATACATTCTTTCCCCTGTATTTATTCAATACCCGTTCTTGAGTACCTGCTTTGTGTCAGGCACTGTGCTAGGGACTGAGATGTCCTGGTGAGTAAGGCGGAACCTGCCCCAGCTGCTCTAGTCCAGTGGGAGGGAAGGACACAGACAAGCCAGTGTGCTTGGATAGGAGCAAACGTCAGGCCTTGTGGGGGTGCAGAGAGAGGGCTTGGTCCAGATTTAGGGTGTCAGGAAATGGTTTCTAGCAAACATGACTCCTGACCGGGATCCCTTGGAGAATGGCCTCCCCATGGAAGGTCCCTGAGAGTCTTTGAGCCAGGAGGGCAGTAGAGAACTCTCCACAGTGAGTGAGCAAGGTTGAAGACCAGCAGCCTCCAGTTCACATGCTGGACTTCCAAATGAAGGAAACCTTAGAAAAACCAAACCGAGAGATAAACGTTCCCTTCCTCCTAATTGTTCTCACCCAGTTAAATTCCTGCACAACTTCTACCTTAAAAGTGATGCATGCACAAATTCCAAGCCAAGAATAAGAGCCATGCCTGATACGATCCATTCCCCTTCTTCTGTTGCTGACTTTTGTATTAACTCTTAGCTGAGAGTCAGAATTTGCTGATACCACCTTCTGCTCTAAACTCTTTTTCCTTTTTCCAACTCCAAGGATTTCTGATCTTCCAGGCAGCCTTATTCAATATTTATACAATCTGGACATAGCAAGCCTTCTTTGCTCTGCAGCACGTAAGGACTAGAAATCACCAAAGCTTGGCCCCCAGCAGTGTTCTGTGGGCTGTAGGCCTCCAAATTTGCCCCTCCCCCAAAGGGAGCCCTAAATGGTGACGCTTCTTTCTGCAGAGGCTTTGCTTCCACTGAGCATTGGTAGAGATCTGCCAGCCTCTCATGAGGCAGAAGAAAGGCCCTGCTTCATATTTTAGCTAAGCATTTTTTCAAACCCAGAGATTCTGGTCTGGCATGGTGACTCATGCCTGTAATCCCAGTTCTTTGGAAGGTTGAGATGGGAGGATCAATTGAGGCCCAGGAGTTCCCGACCAGCCTGGACAACACAGTGAAACCTTATCTCTACAAAAAGTTTAAAAAGGCTGGGCGCCTGTGGCTCAAGCGGCTAAGGTGCCAGCCACGTACACCTGAGCTGGCGGGTTCAAATCCAGCCCAGCCTGCCAAACAATAATGACGGCTGCAACCAAAAAATGGCCAGGTGCTGTGGTGGGTGCCTATAGTCCCAGCTACTTGGGAGGCAGAGGCAGGAGACTCGCTTGAGCCCAGGAATTGGAGGTTGCTGTGAGCTGTGATGGCACAGCACTCTATCCAGGGTGACAGCTTGAGGCTCTGTCTGAAAAAAAAAAAAAAATTAGCCAGGCACGATGGTGCCTGCTTGGCACACCACACAGCTACTTTGGGAGGCAGAGGGGGGAGGATCCCTTGAACCAGGAGTTGGAGGCTGCCATGAGCTATGATCAAGCCACTGCACTCCAGTCTGGGTGACAGAGTGCAGAGAACTCATCACTAAGATAAACAAATAAATAAAGCCCAGAGAGTCTGTCTTGATTTTTCACCATGACCAGTTAGCAGAAGCAAAAAGCCAACAAACCCTCCAAGGACAGCCCTCTCCAACAGAGCCCCCACATGCAACCTGAAAGGGAATGACATGAGTAGACACTGTCCTTTTCCCTTTGCAACTTAGAATTCCCAAGACCAGGCTGCATGTGCTTTTTCATCAGGGGAAGCAATGAGATGGAGGGACCCATGTGCCTCATTCTCTTACACAAGAACACACCTCAGTCAGGACGCTACATCGTGAAAATCTCCGGGGACTCGCTGGCAAGACCTGCAAAGGGAAATGAAGGTCATTTCAGACCTCTACACTGATTTGCCTCCAGCTCAGAGGGTAGCGGGAATACTGAGCCAACTCTCTTGCTGTCATCTTGTCTTTCCGGCCTCACTGCCAGGAGAATGTCACCACCATGGCCACATCCAGACTCAGCGTTGCTAGGTCACCATTAAGACATCATAAAAATGTGGGCCTCCGAGAAGGGCAAGGAGACTCTCTCCCACAGGAGGGCTTGTTGCTCTAACATTTTTGAGAAGCCTGGCAGCGTCACAGCCAGGTCAGGGCTGGTCGGTACAGCTGGCTATTTTTACTGTCTCAGTCTGTCCACCTCTCGTGCACGAAGCGATCAGAGCCCTTTCGCCTTCTGAAAACATGTACCATGCTGGGAGCCTTAGCCGCTGGCAAAGATCCTTGGGCTGCAGAGGAGGCAAAGACGGAGCATTGATGTCTTTCTGGGAAGGTTAAGTTGATAGGTCACAGAGTTTAAAAGAGACCTTTAGAGACACTTTTATACTCAAGAACTCAAGGGCATTCATTACTTCGCAGGAGGAGAAAAAAGCAGGGCTTTTGGTTCGCAGGGAGAATGAGAGTGGGCAAGGTCGGGGCGGACCTAGAAAGAGACCCCTCACAAACCAGGAAGGGCCTGCTGGACTTCACTGAGCAATACTATAGATAGGAGCACAGGAACACGCCTTGCTTCTGGGGCTCCAGGCAGTCCGCATCTCTCCCAGCGGCTGGAGACCAAAGGAGCAGGGCTACAGCCCGAAAGAGGAGCACAGCTGCCTGACCTTGAGGACTTCTTGGTGACTCCTGGTATCCAGCAAAAATGGAGAAGAGAACAATCCCCTATCTACCATTCTACTCATAAGTTGCTTCATGTGTTCACTTATTTATTCACTAGTTGACCAACATTTCTTGTGGCTCTGTCTTCGGCTATGCCCTAGGACTTCAGTTTGGGGGCTTTACTGAGATTCCCGCTTGTGAATTTCCTAGCTGTCCTCCAATACTCGGTTCTCAGGCATCCATTGCTCCACGCAGGAAATAACATCATAGAAAAGACAGACAAAATACCCAAGATTCAAAAGCAAGGGTAGCTTTCCATTTTGTACACCCTAATATACATGTGCCACAATCAAGGTCCTGGCTGGGCGTGATGGCTCACACTTGTGATCCCAGCGCTTTGGGAGGCTGAGCAGAGGGAATTACTTGAGGCTCAGAGTTTGAGACCAGCCTGAGCACATAGTGATGCCCCATCTCTACAAAAAAATTTAAAAATGAGCCAGGCATGGTGGTTCATACTTGTAGTTCCAGCTGCTTGGGAGGCTGAGGCAGGAGGATTGCTTATGCCCAGGAGTTAGAGACCGCAGTGAGCTATGAATGTGCCACTGCACACCAGCCTGGGCAACAGAGTGAGACCCTGCCTCTAAAAGAAAAAAAAAGAGAAAAGAAAAGACTATCAAGGTCCTAGTGGTGACTTTTTCAGGTGACAAATCTGTTCTACACCTTGATTCGGTGGTAATTACATGATTGGATACATTTTTCAAAACATGCAGAAGTTTATGTATTTGTAAATTATTACCTTAAAAATAAGGAAAATAAACATAATATGGAATAGAAACAAGTGATAAATAAATATGTACAATACGATACTATGTAAGTAAAACTTTTAAACGTATATAACAATAGAACGTACTCTTTTTAAATGCATAAACAGGTAGTAACAAAACATCAGCTTCAGCATAGTCTTTACTTCCAAAGAGCTGAGGAGACTGGGGTATTTGGCTCTCTCTCCAGTGATTTACTTGATTTTAAAAAGAGAAGGATCTGGCTCGGTGCCTGTGGCTCAACGGGCTAAGGCACCAGCCACATACAACTGAGCTGGAGGGCTCGAATCCAGCCTGGACCTGCCAAACAACAATGACAGCTGCAAGCAAAAAATGGCCTGGCGTTGTGGCGGGTGCCTGTAGTCCCAGCTACTTGGGAGGCAGAGGCAGGAGACTCGCTTGAGCCCCGGAATTGGAGGTTGCTGTGAGCTGTGATGCTACAGTACTCTATCCAGGGTGACAGCTTGAGGCTCTGTCTCCAAAATAGATAAATAAATAAATAAAAAGAGAAGGATCTAAGGCACACATGGCAAAATGTGAACACCTATCTAATCTTGGTAGAGGATACTAAAGGTGTCATATTATTTTCTGATTTTTTTTTTCTTTTTTGAGAAAGAGTCTCACTATTTCACCCTCAGTAGAGTGCTGTGGCATCACAGCTCACAGCAACCTCAAACTCTTGGGCTAAACTATTCTCTTGCCTCCCAAGTAGCTGAGACTATAGGCGCCCACCATGATGCCCGGCTATTTTCTGTTGCAGTTGCCATTGTTGTTTAGCTGGCGTGGGCCAGGTTGGAACCTACTAGCCTCAGTGCATGTGGCCAGCGCCATAACCATTTGCTACACGCGCCAAGCCTCTGATTTTTTTCTTTTTAAATTTTTTCTGTCCACAATGTTTTTGCTGATTTCTGATTTTTCTGTATGTTAAAATGCTATTTTTTTTTGAAGTTTAAAAACCACACACATACAGAGAGCCCTAAATGTCTCTAGTCCTAAACAACAGATTTTGGAAGTCTGAGGCAAATATCTAAAAGCAAAAATGAAAGCAAGAGAATTAGCCCTTGGGGTAAATCCTAAGGTTTCAGGGGAATGAGTAGAGGATTTGGGCCTCCTTTCCAGAAATGAACCCCCAAAGTGACAAACCTTATAAAGCCCCAGTGGCCCTGAGAACACCCAGCAGAGTTTTCCACATCCTACAGCAGTGATTTTTACATTTTCTATCCCACTCTGCATTTGAACCTATAGTTCAACTTCACATCACACTTAAATTATGTTAATCAAAAAAAGAAGAGTAAAAAAAGAATATACTTACTATACTTTGAATTTCTTTGGACATTAATTTAATGATGGTCTGTACAATTTTTCATGGCGCACACTGCAGGATGCAGAGTGAACGGAGGGCTTCCCAGGGCCTCGGAGGGAAACAGAGCTGAGAGGTAGAAAGCCAACGGGCCGTTTCTGCCATTTTCAGATCAGATACCCAAACAGATGTTAAGGCAAGTTGCAGAAAAATAAAACATGTTACGTTACATGCTCCTTTAATCTTATATCCTTATTACTTGGCTAAATCAAGACTAAGTCACAATTCCTGCTCTGAAGGGCTTGTGGTTATTCTGAGAGACAGAGAAGTAAAAGCCATTAGGATGTGATACCCTTAGGAAAGGACTATTAAATGATATGGAAGCTCCGTGTATCGAAAATCATTTGGGGGAACCCCTCCCACCTCTCCTTCCAGGTCCATCTTGAGCATGTGTACTGGTTGTCTATTGCTGTGTAACAAATTACCTCTCAATTAAACAGCTTAAAATAATAAACATTTATGATCCCGCAGAGCTAGAATTTATGAAGTGGCTTAGCTCGTGGTTTTGGCTCAGGGTGTCTCATTAGGTTGTACTCAGAGCATAGACTGGGGCTGCATTCATCCGAGGGTCCACTCCAAGGTGGCTTACTCATGACCGCCCAGTGACTTTCACGAGCAGAAGGCCATAGTTCTTTATCACATGGACATCTCTGTAGGACTACTTGAGTGTCCTTACAGGATGGCAGCTGGCTTCCTCTGCAGTGAATGATCAAAGAAAGAGAGCAAGGAAGAGCTGTATTCTATTTTTTTTTTTTTTTTGAGACAAAGCCTCAAGCTATCACCCTGGATAGAGTGCTGTGGCATCACAGCTCACAGCAACCTCCAATTCCTGGGCTCAAGCGAGTCTCCTGCCGCCACCTCCCAGGTAGCTGGGACTAGAGGCGCCCGCCACAACGCCTGGCCATTTTTTTTTTTTTTTTTTTTGGTTGCAGCCATCATTGTTGTTTGGCGGGTCTGGGCTGGATTCGAACCTACCAGCTCAGGTGTACGTGGCTGGCGCCTTAGCCCATTGAGCCACAGGCGCCAAACTGCCATATTCTATTCTTAAGAAGAAACTACCTAAATCTTGTTTATACTCAAGGAAGGAGAATTAATCTCCACCTCTTAAGAATTAATCTCCACCAAATAACGTGTGACTTACTTCAAAATTACCAAAGGGCACGAAGGAAGCCAGATTTCTTAAACTTCCACCACTGTTTTGACCCTCCAGATGTCAAGGATTACTCTGGATCCAGAGGTAATCACATGAGGAGGCCCACCTGGCAAGACTGGATTTGGAATTCAGACACAGTCAGGAAAAATTAGAGGTTTGGACCTGAAAGCACAAGTGAGACTGTGTAACTACCTGGATGGTACCCTCAGGTAAGTCCAAACTCAAGGAACCAACATGAGGGGAAAGAAGGCAGACTCAGTGGTTGTTAGCCAATGTCCGAGGAGTTTCCCGAGAAGGCCTGGGTCAGGCCTGGGAGACAGGCAATGGTAGGGAAGTCTAGCCACAGGGCCTGGGACGCCAGCACCCAAAGACTGGCTTGCATGGGCAGGGGAGCAGGTATGGGACCTGGGCACAGGCGCAGAGCTGCCCAAAGGGCTGCCGAAACATGCATTTGGAGACCCAGCCCAGCCCCGCAGGCACCTCCAGCAGGACTGAAAAATACTGAGCTTCAGTGAGAACTGAACTGAAACTTTACAATCCAAACATCTCAGGAGAAATCTTAATATCAGCATTTGTGTAAGTTTGAAGTACTAGTGATAGTGGGAGTGGGGATTGTGGAAGAGTCTTTAAAGCCCAACCTACTGCCTGGCACATCACAGCACACTGGTGCGCTGTTCGTGGGCAGGGCCCCGCCTACAGCCATGTAGCTGATGCCCTGTACAAAGAAGCTGGCAGGAGGGGCTGGCGGGGGCTGAA
Organism: Arctocebus calabarensis; assembly: GCA_963573935.1. Taxonomy (NCBI): domain Eukaryota; kingdom Metazoa; phylum Chordata; class Mammalia; order Primates; family Lorisidae; genus Arctocebus; species Arctocebus calabarensis. The sequence goes on from CAUYON010133767.1 coordinate 33,130, forward strand.
GTCTAGCCTGCATCCTGGCCACTAAGCCTGGATCTGATGCAGAGCTGTGCCAGCTAGCAAGAAAGGGGCACATTTATGTTATTCCTAGTTTCTTCTAGCCGCTGGCTCTGCTAACGGGTTATAGACAAGTTGAGATAAGGAGCCCTCTGGCCATTGGGAAGGCCAGGCAATCTAAAGCGGCTGGAGCACCTAGGCCAGACTCCTCCTGCGGGGAACGGCTTTGCCCAGTGACCAACTCAAATGTAAAAAAAAAAAAACTTACAGGATGAAAGTCTGAATCTAGCCCTAACCAGGCAGTTCACCCCTCAACACCAAAACCCTAACTTAGACAGGGTGGGTAGGCTGATAAGCACCTGATGGAGGTTTTCTTCTGAGTCCTGGCTTGTTAACTGACCCCAAGTCTGGGTAGGACGAGTGCTAGGCTAAACCAGGAGGCCCAGAAGCAGGGCGGAAGTGGAGCAAGGAAACAGGCATCCCACACACAAGGCCCGTCCATCGGGCTGGCTACAGAGGAGCAGCCGTGGGATAAGAAACATGCTGGAAAATGGCTACGCAGGTCCCCGCAGAGCTCCAGCAGCTCCCCTCTCCCCACCTGGCAGCCCACCCCCTCTGCTGCCCGGCTCAGCCCCACAGAAGAGCTAGCCCTGTGGCTTTCCTTGGAAATGCCCCTTCCTTAGAAGAGCTGGGTCCCAGCTGGAGGGGCTGTGAGTGGTCCAGAGCAGTGCAAGGATGGGGGACACAGGGCCAGACACCCTCCCATAGACACAGCCTGAAGCTGATAGTAGCAGGCTGTGCTAGACAGCTTTGTATGCCCACAGGATTTGGAGTTAGGGGCTCATGGACCAAATTATGATGAAGGAAGTGACATATGTAAATGAGTCACACGCCTGGCTGCTCTGACCAGACTGACAGCTTTATCATGCAGTACCCCGCATCTCTCAGGGCCTGTGCATAAAGAGGCCTGGAATCTTCTCTTGCCTTTTGGCATCTGTCCAGCTTGCTCAGGCATGACTTAGCACGGAAATTGGGTTTGACTTTAAAAACGCTCCTCGTGATGGTAACTCTGCAGCCAAGACCAGCTCTGCGCTGAATTATTGAACGGCGGATGCTCGCCCAGCCTTTCTTCTCTGCAGCTCCTTTGCCTGACAAGTGATTTTAAATATGCAGCAGCATGAGGCAGTGTGAGCACTTGGCCCAACGCTGAGCCAGATTCCAGGCATGCTTGAACGCCTGCCAAGGCACCCAGGACACCAGGCTTTGCTCCAGGGTCCTGGGGACTTCAGATTTGGGCAAAGGACATCTTGATGATCTCCGAGCTAGTGCTCTTAAGTCATCTAAAACCCAGTTCATGAATCAGTCCCTAACCAGCTTCTTCACCTGTTTTTCCTATTTTTACTGTTGGTGCCACCATCTCCCAGCTGCCCAAGACACCCGCGTTGGGCTCTCCCTTAGCTGTGCAACATGTGCGCAGTCTCTAAGCTTGTCTGTTGTACATTTCTCAGATATCCCCAATCCTCCCTATTCTCACTACCCCAGACTTGCTGGGGCTGACATCATCCCTCCTGGAGACTCTTAACAAGTCCCTCCAGTCACGCTCCCCTTCTCTAATTCTTTGGCCATGGCAATCTAATCATATTTTTGTCCAATCTTCATTGGTTTTGTTAATGAGGAGATAAAGTCTATTTTTAGCAGGCTATTAGATCGTGCTCAGTTTGAACATAAATTCTATCACTGGCAACTCCATGACCCTGGGCAAATCTCTTCACCTGTAAAAGGAGAGTAATACCAGGAAGGAGAATCAATATTATTATAGTTTATACTGTGTGTTTTGAATAATCTAACTTTTTGTAAAGCACTTTTGTCTTGTACTATATTTCAAAACTGGAAAAATTACTTTCAAAATATTCAACTGTGGAAACTGCAAAGCAATTGTATGAGTTCCCTTGTGTCTGGAGTGTTTTAATAAATAGTGTCTCTGTTCTTAAGAAACTAGTCATCTTAAATTAGAACAATAAAATTAAAATTTAATCCCCATCAAACAATTTCACATTGACATGCAGAATGAAAAAATTAAAATTATTTTATTTACCTATAAAATGTACGATCATGAGGATTTAATGAGAGAATGTACATCAGTGGCATAGTTTCAGTATCAGGCATCTAGAAAGCACTAAGATGCTCACCTTCAGAGCTGTTGCTGCTTTTCAGACCTTGGCTTCCCTTCCTTCAGCTTCATCTCTTACCTCTCTGGAAAATTCTGTGTAAGCACAGCCATTCCCTAAACATGTCCTACCGCCTCACATCTTTGTATTTGCAGAAGCCATTCTCCTGCTTTGAATGACCATCTCCTTGTCCAGCTAGCAAACTGCTCCTCATTCCTAAAGGCCCATCTCAAGTGTGACCCTCCCTGGGACATCCCCAGGGCTCCCATCTTTGCAGTTTCATAGCCTTTGTGCATAACTATTAGAATTTTTGCCTTGAAATATTTATTTTCATGTGTGCTTCCCTTATTAAACAGCAAATACCCCCCAAATGAGAAAAAAATGTATCGCTACAAGCATTCAATCAATAAACAGGCATGTGGCATCTATTAAGACTCAGACATTGTGCTGGGTACTGCAAACACAAAGATGTTTTTGACATCATTTATATTAATCAAGATGTGTAGTTGCAGGCAACAGCATCCTCTCTGACTAGTTTACATAAGCATAAAGAGCACATTATTTAAAAACTGGGTAGCTCACAGAATCTCAGGCAGGGTCAGGGCCAGGCTTGGTGTCCATACAGGTAGCTCAGAACCATTCAGACTAAGGGAAATGACCAAACACACCAAGGAGATGTGGAAGCGCCATTGCCATGGCCAATCCAGCATGGCAGGGCCCGGACCCTAGAAACTCAACTCTTACCTGCCCCAGAAGAACCAGCTATTCTGGTAGCAAGCTTCCCAGAAGATTCAGTCTGCACTGCTTTCTCCTAACTGAAGTCTCATACAGGTTGATGGAATCTACATCACATTTCTACAACCTGGCTGCAAGGGAGTCTTGTAAATGCAATTTTTAACTTTTCGGTTCAAATAGGAAAGCAAGCTATGAAGGGTTAGGATGGGTGTTGAATGAGCCAACCTGCAATATTCCAGCCTCGAAGGACTCCAATATAGGGGAAAAGTCAGGCAAGCAAACAATCACTACAGTCTATTATCAGAGTAGTGCAGATGGGCTGTGAAAGCCAGAGGAACAACTGTTCCCAAGCCAGATGAGAGGGCTTTGTGTAAGAGGTAAAGCTTGGTGTGCCAAGTGTTAAAAGCTTGCACTTTAAGTTGAAGGCACTGAAAGTTGACCCTGTCTGTGTGGCTGGGGGTTGGTGGGCTCTGCTTGGATATGCTTGGTTGGGCTCAATGTCTGCTCACAGAGGTGAGGGGATGGGAATCAATTATTGAAAGGCTCAAAACATGTGAGTGACATGGTTGTATTTTAATTACAGAAAGATCAACTTGGATTGGAGAAGGGCAAGGTTAAAGGGAAGAAAGTCAGTTAGGAGACCATTGTAGTCATCTGGGAACAGATGATGAGGATCTGAACCAAGGAGATCGCAGTAAGGCTAAGAAAGAGGAACAGAGAGACAAGAAATGTTTTAGACCAGATGACATTGACCATGGGACAGAGGAGGTTTCCAATGACCTCCTGATTTGAACAGTTGGTAAACTGTTGCATGCTTCAGCAAGGTGGGGCACACAAAGAAAAATGTAATTTTGTGGGGAAGGACAGTAAGATGAGTTTTCTCTATGGCAATTGGGAGTTTGGTGGGACATCTCAGATGAGGTGTTGAGTAAGCAATTAGGTAACCCACCCCTGGTACGCATGAGGAGGGTGTAGACTAGTTAGTGGCTATCTGATGCTTTTGTTCTGACCATCCTACATATCTCGTTTTGGATGAACTACCCTTTGGGAAAATATGTGGTTGGGGGAACCTCATCCCCTCACCTCTGTGAGTAGACATTGAGCCCAAACAACATATCCAAGTAGAGCCCACCAACCCCCAGCCACAGAGAGAGGGTCAAGTATGATCATGCAACCCGGACTGGCCTAGTCAACAAAAAGCATACCCAAGAGTTTATTGGACTCCTGAGGGAGAAGACTGTCTATTTCCATGGGGTTGACAAGCTGATAAATGATAATCTAGAATGTTCAGAGGCCACTTTTCTGTCCTTGCTTTAAAAACAAGATCTTGCTATGTTGCCCAAGCAATAGTGCAGTGGCTACTCACAGACACAGTGTTCTGCAGCCTGGAACTCCTGGACTCAAGTGGTCCTCCTGCCTCAGCCTTCGAGTAGCTAGGACTACAGGTGCACACCCCTGGGCCCAACCAGGGGCTACTTTTCCACTAGGTTTCTCTAATTAAATGTCAAGGTTCAGGGTGTTCTTGGAAACCTTAATCTGTTAAAATAATAAATAAGGTACAGAGTGTTACCAGACAGCCGACTGGCTAAAGAAGGAGGGGGAAGTCACCTGAAAGACATAACTTTGTGTCTCCTAGACCCATAGCAATATCTGCATGTCACAGCCATTCGAGCTATGTTTACTGAGTAAGTAAATGAAGGCTTTAAGGTGGTTATTTATAAATAGGATAGGAAAAAGTCATACACAATGGATCTAGTAGATAGAAATTTCAAAACCAGCAGATTACAGGTTTTCTTCCTGGGGGGTGGGAAAATGTTGGGAATATTGTATAGTTTGCACACCCATTTCACTTGAACGTCAGAAGACATAGAAGAATAATATGAAACACAATACTAAATATTGTACCCAACTGTATCACCAATTCCTTGCCAACTGATGCATAAAAATAGTCATAGCGTAACAGTTAGGCTCAATTCCAAAGTCTCATAAGCTTGTTTTCTAGTGGCTGGTGTATCTAAGTTGCAAAACCAACAAAGACAGTATAAATTAAATTTCCATTTTAATCAAATAGAGACCCAGCATAGAAAAAGATATGTCATACATTTTGCTGAACATTTTGCACCATGATCAATCCATAGTTTTTGCCTGTAAGCTACTGAATGAACTAACAATCTAGCCACATCTTTCTTTGGCTAATAAAAGATACAAAAAATCAGCAGAGCTTATGGATCAGGACGGGGGTAATTAACTTCCCTGACCTCTCATTTTGTTTTTCATTTCTTCATCTATACCAGGAACCAACATATGTCCTGAGTTTTAATTAAACGAATTACCTAGAGGGTATCGAGCAACACTCTTGTCACATGCTGAGACTATAAGGGCACTGCTGGTAGTTGGAATTTGTCTTTGAATATTGGGGAATTAAAGCAGAGAAATCCTGAAGAGACAGGAAAAGGGGGAGGGGGAAGCCGAGCCAACATGGTTTCTGCCATGTCCCTCCTTCCTCGGCTGCAGTAAGAAGCAAGCCAGGCTGAAGGCACCAGCTCTCCTCTCCCTTGTATGTGTCTCTTCCTCTGCCCGCTGCCTTCGCCATCCTGCCCAGGGAGACTCTGGCTGTGCTCTGGCAGTGCCATGTCTCTCCAGAGTCCCCTGAGCCTGACGGAGGGACTGTTTGTACAAAGGAAGTCTGAGTGTAGTCAGGCAAAAGGGAAGCATTTCTTCTATTAGAGAATGGAGGAACATTGCAACACACACGCAACGTGCAATCTTCTAACTCCTTGGGAAATTCTGGCCAGAGTTATTCAGCTAGACTTCCCCCACCTTTGCCTGCGTGGGGTGGTTTACAGTGACACAGGCTAAAGCAGAGTGTGCCCATGGCAAAAGGCATTCTTGCTAAACAGATGCCGTCTCTTTCTATTCTCTCTCCTTTCCCAACTTGGCTATCTTTCCCCTTTTAGATACTCTTTGTTCACATTGTCCTCTCTCCATCTTCAGTGCCCTTTTCTGTTCTTAGGGAGAAAAGAGAGTGTTATTTTATGGTGACCTTCGTAGGGCAGCAGGCAGAAAGGAGGTAGGAATGCGAGCGAGGGCCTGGATTAGCAGCCGGTCACGGAGCAGGTGCTCCGCTGGCATCTGATGAATGACTGAAATACAGAAAAGAATCTGGATAACTCACATGGCATCTGAAGAGTCTGGAATGCACACGGGAAGACACAGATCATTCTCGCTCCACTCTCCTATCCTACTCTAGCCTCCCTCGGCTGCTCTGGACATTGCCTCTCAGCACCGACCCCCACCCCACCGACAAATTGTGGATCTCAAAATATTGCTTAGACTTGGCTAAAGGATTAAATAGGCCACCTACCTGGATGAGTGCAGGGCTCACTATTGCAGTAGAGGACAGCCGAATAGAAGTCTGGAAAGCTCTATTAAGTCTTATTAGTTCCCATAAAACTTATCTTCTAAAATTAAAATAATCCCCCAATTGCCTTATCCTTTTTGGCCAAACTCAGCCTAGAGGCAGCTATTAGTACTAATGAATAATAATTTTATCATATATGAGCACCTGTTATTATGTGTTAGGCACTTCCCTGAATGATCTCATTCAATTTCGCAGTAAGTCTAGTTTTTTTTTTTTTTTTGAGACAGAGCCTCAAGCTGTCGCCCTGGGTAGAGTGTTGTGGCACTACAGCTCACAGCAACCTCCAATTCCTGGGCTTAAGAGAGTCTCCTGCCTCTGCCTCCCAAGTAGCTGGGACTACAGGCGCCCACCACAACGCCCAGCTATTCTTGTTTGGGTTGTAGCCGTCATTGTTGGTTGGCAGGCCCAGGTTGGATTCGAACTCGCCAGCTCAGGTTTACATGGCTGGCGCCTTTGCCCGCTGAGCCACAGGTGCCGAGCAGCAGTAAGTCTAGTTTTATCAACCCGGTCCAGTTGGTACACTGAAGTTCAGAGAGATTTGTAGACTTGTCCACATAACACATGAAATACTGGCAGAGTCAGGATTTGAACTCAGATTTGCTCAGTTTCCAACTCACAATAGTATTTATTCAGGACTCTCAAGAACAGGAGTGCGGCTCTATTTGCATTTGCTTTCAACAAAGGGGGCAAACAATTCAAGCTAGTACACTTTACAACTCAAGCCTGATCATTTTTCCTGTAGGCCAGCTTTTCTCTTAAGAACGTCCCATTTCTCCTGGTACAAAGACAGTTGTCCCCACAGCAAACTGTGCTGACCCATTAAAATGTTCTCATGAAAACTGCTTCTGGCTAGACCATAGGAAAAAAGTTGAGGATGCAAAGTACAGGCGCTGGTGATTTACACAGCTGTTGGCTGCATGGCCTAGTGGGGCTGGTACAGGTACAAATGTTATTAGGCAAAGCCACAGAAATAACAAACCAAATTAAGCTTTAATCTCCAAACTGTTGTAAGGATAATGAGTGCACTTTATAATAATTGCCCGGAAATGAGAGCAGGGAAGAAAACATTGGAAAAGGTCTCAGCTTGGGCTGCATTTGCAAACCAGGATTGCAGTGCTAACAGAGGCCTGGAGCCCACAGAAGGCTAGAATAAAAACGCTTCACAATTAATGGGCTGGGAACAGATTTAGAAAGAGGTTTGCGTTACTAGGGAGAGGGGGCGGGGGGCATCTGCCAACCGTGGGCTCATTGCTGGCAATGACCGGGAGGATCACAGGAACCAAGCCCCATCCCTAGGCAGGTTCTCATGCACATTTTTTTGCCTGAGGCTAGAAATCCAGCTGCCTTATGTAACCTGCTTCCCGGCAATACTCAACTCCAAGCTGGAGGGACTTTGGACAAGTGTCATTTCTGTGGCTTCCCCAACAAGCACACTCAGCTTCTTGCAAATTCCAAGAACCACCTGGCAGAGTGTCCCCTAGGCCTCTCCTTTCTGGGTATGTTTGATTCATCATTGTCCAGTACCCCTAAGTGGACAATCTTCACCAATCACTGGGGCTGTCGTGCTCAGAGAACAGGACCCCATGGTGATAACTGCGAGCTGCTTCTGCTATTCTCCTGCCCCCAACTACACTTTAGCTTTTGCCTATCTGGCCCAGATGAAGAAAGACTAACCTGTCAGATGACAACGAACTGGGCAGAGTGCCTAGGAAAGGCCAGGGAAAACATAGTACGGTGGAACCTCCATAGTCACCCCCCTCCTGCATTGACCACCTCCTTAAGTTGACCATATTTTCATAGATCAGACATGTGCCACATCTGTGTATCACTACAGCAAGCCTAGGTCCTCATGTTGACCACCTCCATGTGTTGACCAGTTGGTTACTGTCCTTTGAGTGGTCAATCGTGGATACAGCCACTGTGAACATTTGTGCACAAGTATCTGTTTGAATACCTGTTTTCAATTCTTTAGGGTCTATATCTAGGTGCAGAATTGCTAAGTCACACGGTATGATTCCATCACACACAGTATGATTCCAGGACAGATGCATAATGACAGAAGGCAGATTGGTGGTCGCCAAGGAAGGCAGAATGGGGAGTGACTGCTTAATGGCTATTGGGTTTTCTTTGGGGGTGATGAAAATGTTTTGAAACTTCTCACAATATTGCACTAAATGACTGACTTATTCATTTTAAAATAATTTATGTTATATAAATGTTGCTTCAATAATAGTTTGAGACCTGCCTTCCCAGGGAAATGCAATGGGGAGTAAAAGGAGCTGAGGGCGTGAAGAGCCCAGGCACCTTGCTGCTGAACACAATTATAGTGCAGTCATTTTCGGGGGTGGAATTTTGAAGGTCAAAAATCTTTATACTCTCAACATCACCACAGTCTTTTAAAAGACAGCAAGCCCTTTAAGTCTCTTTATTAACAGTATTCCCAGCCTTAAGTATAAAACTCTAAGCCTGGTACAGTGGTACGCACCTATAGCCCTAGCTACTCTAGAGGCTGAGGTGGGAGGTTCACTTGAACCCAGGAGACCAGCCTGGATAACGTAGCAAGACCCCACTTCTAAAAATTGAATTAATAAAATAAAATTCTATACAGTATTTTTTACATACTTGAAATTTGAGAATGACTGAGCATTACTGAAGAATGGGAAAGGCAAGTTTTTATGCATGTGTCTGGTCCTTCCCAATACTCTGTCTTTAATTATGTATTTATTTATTTAGGCAGAATCTCATGGCATCACGCTGGGCATCATCATAGCCCACAGCAATCTCAAACTCTTGGAGTGAGAGATCCTCTTGCTTCAGCTTCTCTGGTAGCTGAGACTACAGGCGCCACACCTGGCTAGTTTTTCTATTTTTAGTAGAGACGGGGTCTCACTCTTGCTCAGGCTGGTTTTAAACTCCTGAGCTCAAGAAATCCACCTGCCTTGGCCTCCCAGAGTGCTGGTATTACAGGCGTGAGCCACCACACCCCGCCAATACTTTGTCTTGATTTTATTTTTGAGACAGAGTCTCAACTCGCCCTCAGTAGAGTGCTGTAGCATCTTAGCTCACAGCAACCATCTTAGCTCACAGCAACCTCAAACTCTTGGGTTCAAGCGATCCTCTTGCCTCAGCCTCCCAAGTAACTGGGACTTCAGGTGCCCACCACCATGCCCGGCTACTTTTTGTTACAGTTGTCCTTGTTTAGCAGGCCCGGGCCAGGTTCAAACCCACCAGCCTCCGTGTATGTAACTGGCACCATAACCACTGTGCTATGAGCGCTGAGCCTACTTTGCCTTTAAGAGAAAGGAAAAGAGAAAATTTTGAAAATTTTTCTACTTTGCGAGGTTTAGTCATATTCTGCATACATATGAAACTTCAATCATATAATCTGTTAACATACAGTATTCATTGTGGAGGAAATTAAATGAGATAAAGTAGTCTAAGTTTGGGTATGGGTTGAGAGTGGTTGAGCTCCGTCAAGGAATAGTCTTTTGAGATCAGGCTTATTCAGGGTGGTATGGCTGGAGACAACAGAGCCTGTGTCTGGGTCACTTAATGGGCACAATGTAGGGTATAGGGCATACTTCTTGGGTGCAGGACACAACTACAAGAGGGACCGTCCCTAACAAATGCAGACATTGTAACTTAGTTGTTTATACTCTCACATTAACCTGAAATAAAAAAATTAAATTAAGAAGAAAAATTTCTTTTAATAAAAAGGTAAAATCACTAGGCGGCTCCTGTGGCTCAGTGGGGAGGGCGCTGGCCCCCTATACCGAGGGTGGCCGGTTGGAATCCAGCCCCGGCCGGCTAAAACAGCAGTGGCAACTGCAACAAAAAATAGCTGGGTGTTGTGGCAGGCGCCTGTAGTCCCAACTACTCAGAAGACTGAGGCAAGAGAATCACTTAAGCCCCAGAATTATAGGTTGCTGTGAGCTGTGACGTCATAGCACTCTACCGAAGGCAACAGAATAAGACTCTGTCTCAAAAAAAAAAATTGAAAACTAATAAAATAAAAAGGTAAAATCATTACTCATACAAATATAAAGTGATCACATGTCAAAAGATTTTTATTAAACTCATTAATTAACAAGAGGACCAACGGATATTACAAAAGAGTTCAAAAAGGAACTCAAAAATCTACCCCTTCGTAGTCAGATTAGGAATGCTGAAATGCATGGACAAGTGGATGAAAACGTGCACAACCGTTCAGTGGCCACAGGGGGATAACCAGCTGCATCCACTGGGCGCAATTGGTATTCCTGCAGACAAGGATCACCGCCATTAGTTTCTTATAGGCAAACATCTCTCTCCTCCGATTGTAAAATAGGCAGAGGGTTGAGCTGGCTGGGAGGGACACTCCACTACATTTCAAAACCGGTCCCAGTATTTCCCTACTTTTCTAAAGCCTGGGTGTGCCTTACGTGGCAGGCATGGGACACCAGTGTACTGATGAGGACAGTGTGCTGCCCTGTCCCTGGAGGGGCCCAGAGTAGAGAACTCCTGGTCACCCTTCAGACTAGAGAGACCATGCCTCCTCTTTTCCTGCGCTGGATTGTCAAAGGGCTGGCAACAAGGTTTCCTGCCAACAAATGGTGACTTCCCTGTGAGAAACCTTACGTGGCCCTTCTTTGAGTGGCAAAAACAGGACTAAAAGGCAGCTGAAACAATTCTCCTTGTCAGTAAAATTTGTCAGGCCCCTTGCTCCTGTCTCTTCACAACCCTTGGGTCACGACCTCTCTCGGGCTCCCGCCAGGCAGGTCTTTATTCACATGCCCCTGAAGTTCCTGGGTCTGGCTCTGCCCTGCCTCACCACCTGGCTTGCTGGGAGAGCTTGATTAGCATTGCCCACCGCTGCAGTCTCCGTCTTCACTTGCTTTGGTGCAGTTGTCCTCTCTGACTCAGTCGGACTGACCCCTCTGAACCCACTGCTAAGCCGGCACCCTTATGTTCCCCTGGACTTCCCATCATGCAACTGTTTCTCCTCCATAAGTCCCACTAAGCTGTGGGTGGAATGGCTCCTGGCCTTGCCACCTGGGCTGCGTCCAGACTTGTCAAGAAATCTTCAGATTTCCTCAAAAAGGCCAAGACCATTCATCTTGACCTTGCATAGACAGACTACCTTGTGGGGACCCAGCCATCAGCCCAGGAGGTCTAGACTTGCTTCTCTTGATCCCTGGGTCTCTGTGAATCTTCATTGACGTAGGTGGCTCTTCTTCTAGGGGACAGTGCTAAGCCAGGCAGCTGACTCTGCAACCACAGTGAAGGGCGAGCAGGCCCGAAGAGGTGAAACAAGAGAAGTTCAGCCCCCTGGAGCTACTGGCTTCTCTTTCCCTCTGTCTGCAGTGTCAGGCCCTGTGCTGTGGATTTAACGGTGGCCCCCAAAAGATATGTCCACAACCTAATCCTTAGAACTATGAAAATGACCCATGAGAAAAGCACCTTCTAGGTATAATTAAATTAAGGATCTTGAGATGAGATTATCCTGATTAACTAGGTGAGCTCTAAATCTAATGACAAGCTGCCTTGCAAGGGAAAGGCCCAGGGAGACTGGCAGAGGAGAGAGCTGCATGAAGACAGCAGTCGAGACTGGAGTGGTGCAAACCACAGAATGCCTAGAATCACCCACGGCTGGAAGGATCTTCTCCTAGAGCCTTGCATACCAGACTTCTGAAATCCAGAACTGGGAGAGGATAAATTTCTGTTGTTTTAAGACACCAAGTGTCCATTAATTTGTTGCAGCAACTCCAGGAAACTATTACATACTATTAGTGGCCCTTCAAAGTTGTCCAAGACACTGTAGTTCTAGGATCTTGAGTGGAACAAAATAAACACTGTCACACTATGTGAGGGGAGGCAAGTGCAGTGTCCTTGCCATGTAGAAGCTGTGTAGGGAGAAGCTATAGGCGTATAGTAGCAATACAGAAGTTGTCATGCCATGGAAGCTGTGTGCGTTTCTTCATCCCATCAGCAGGTCTTTGCTGAGTGCCAATCAAGGGCCAAGCATCATGTTGGGTCTGATTGTACAATGATAGTCAAAACCTCTGGGCAAGACACAGCTTCAAAGCTGATTGTTTCCAGCATCCCTTGGTCCAGGCCGTTCCTCACCAATGCACAAAGCATCCTGTGAGCTGTGCTGTACACAGTGCTCCATGCTGGAGCCAGTCTGATCCGTGACCATTGTCTCCTGCACCCCGATGGGCCCACCTGGCCTTCTGCTCTAGATGGTTATTGCTTTGATCCATATAGCACGTCCCTCTCCTAGCTCTCTGGATTCTCTCCAGCATCACCCATCTGGTCCCCACAACTTATTCCCAGCCAAAACCCTTTCTTCCCTAGCCCAGCTAGTAGTAGATGCCTCTGGGAGTTAAGGTTGAACACCCCAGCATGGGGTTACACTGTCAGAATGGGATCCTTGACCTCGCCATCTACTAACTCAGTGAACTTAGGAAAGTCCTTACTACTTACTAGCCTCAACATTCCTCATCTATAAAATGGGAATAATAGTCCTTTCCTCTTTGGGTTATTCAAAGGACTAAATAAGACAGTGGTCTACCTCCCAGCTAGTGCTCAATAAATAATAGCTAGTATTATAGCCTGGCTTTGTGGCGGGCGCCTGTAGTCCCAGCTACTTGGGAGGCTGAGGCAAGAGAATCGCCTAAGCCCAGGAGCTGGAGGTTGCTGTGAGCTGTGTGATGCCACGGCACTCTACCAAGGGCGATAATGTGAGACTCTGTCTCTACAAATAATAATAATAATGATAGCTAGTATTATTTTTACAGAAGCGATCCCTTTCTGAGATGTTCTGTCTCCCGGGAGGCCTGGGGTCTTTTCTGGTTTAAGCTGGGAAGGTGTGTTTTTCTAATATGAGCTAGGAAGGGATCTTTGCAGTACGAGCCTGGGGGGAGATTGATCTTGAACAGCTTGGCAGACAGGGCACCACAGAGAGAGGAAGTGAGGCTGCTGGCCCGACTAAGCAGCGGGCCTGCCTGGATGCTCAAAGAAAGGCAGTGACAGCAGCAAGGAGAGAGCCAGGGTCCATGGGCTCTGCTGCCTTCTTGTTCAGACTACATCAGGGACCACAAGAGCTGGATGTGTGCAACCAGCTTCTCTTGCACATCAAAGGACAAGCACTGAGACTTTCAGATGCTCCCAGTCTCCCCTGCAGGAGTCCCAAGTTTTAAGTTCATTAATAATGACACTTGGTGCTCAAACAAATACCTGTGCATGCTCGTTCCTAACAGCACTCCTCACAACAGCTAAAAGGCGGACACAACCCTAATGTTCACCAACAGATGAATGAATAAGCTAGATGGGGCATATGCGCTTAACAGAATGTTACTTTTCAGCCATAAAAAGGAATGGAATACTAATACATGCTACGACATGGTTGAACTTCAAAAACACTATGCTAAGTGAAACAAGCCACACATCGAAGGTCAAATATTGTATCACTCCGTTGATATGAAATAACCAAAGTAAGTAAATCCACAGAGACGGACGCAGATTGGTGGTTGTGAGGGGATGGGGGAGGGAAGAATGGAAGGTGACTACCTAATGGGAATGGGGTTTCCTTTTTGGTGACGGAAGTGTTTTAGAACTAGGTAGAGGCTATGGTTGCATAACTTAGTAAATGTACCAAATGCACTAAATTGCTCACTTTAAAGTGGTTAACATTATGTTATGCAAATTTCTCCCCAGTTTTCTGAAAAAAAAAAATGACATTTAAGTCTTGAATATGAAAGAATTTAGAACCTGAAAACCATCAATTACATCCTCTCCTCATCAAGTCTGGTTTTAGGATCTTTGCTTATTGCCCAGGGAAAAGGGACTATAAATTTGGAGCCAAGACAATGACTCATTCTTTAATGGGGATCATTTTGAAAAGAGCCAACCAAAAAGCCAGGACAGGTCATCTGCCAAAGATGTATTTGATTTCAAAAGCAATTTGTTCTGAGTTATGGTATCTTTTTTGCATTCAATTAAAGCTTCCATTCCAGAAATATTAGTGTTTTTTAAATAGCTCCCCCAGACCAACTGTAAGATCTCACAGCAGCCTTCTGGGCTTGTAGCAAGCCCCTGATTCTTTTAGAACATGGATGGCCAAGGCTTGAGTGTCCCTGCCTGACATATGGAGAGGAAATCACTCTTCCCACTGCTGTACCAGTTCTCTGAAAGATCTTTCCAGAAGATACTCCTAGCAGCAATTATGCAAATGTGTGGAAAGGTAGGGTCACATTTGGAGGAACTGTTTCTTTGTCAGGTGGAAGGAATGCCACAATCTCCAGGTCATGGCTGTGGATGATGCCTGGGAGCAAACACCTCCCCTTTGCTTCCCAGGCCAAATCCTCCCTCTTACCTATCTCTCAGTGTAGGAGGGCTGGGACTGGCAGGGCAGTATGTCAATGTTGGGAATCCAGGCTTCTTCCAGATGGTCTGTCTGCTCACCCTAGGATGCTGTCTTTCTCCACACAATCCAAGATGGCTCAACAACGCACCCACATTCTAGCCAGCAAGAAAAGGGGAAGAGAAGTAAACCCATTTCCTTTTAAGGCTATGGCCTGGGATGTTCACACCTCACTTCTGCTGCTATCCCATTGGTTAGGATCTAGTAACCCTGTCACACCTAGCTGCAAGGGAGGCTGGCTTTGTGCCCAGCTTACACTTCTGTTACTACAGAAAAAGGGGAGAATGGATATTGGGAAGAACAAGTAGGTCACAGGCCCACCAGCCAACTCAATGTTCCTTCTCTGACCCACATCCCCAGGCTCATCAGGGTCATTCAAAATGATGGGCTCAGGCCACCTCTAAGCCTTTACCCACACTTGTCCCTAACAAGGAATGTTTTATCTGCCTATCCATGCCCATCCTGCCTACATCGCCAGTTACATCTCTTCCCTCAACCTTCCTGGCAACCCAATTCCACAATGACTTCCCACGGCATTCCTTGATCTTGATGTTTTCATTATATATATGCTTTTCCATGTAGCTGACTTAATTTCAGAACTAGACAGTAGATTTCTTGAGCACAGGGTCCTCACTGTATATTTTTTCTTATATCCCCTATGATCTCTAGCCCAAGGCTTAGCATAGATATGTGTTTAACAATTATACTCTGAAATGAATTTAATTTGATTAGAATAGTATGCTGAATAATTTAGGGCAATATTGCTATTTTCCTTTCATTAGATGGTATCTTTCTGCATAATTAGTTTTTCCTATTACATATTTATACACACACATATTTCACAATTCAAGAAATGTAGTTCTTTCAGTCATTTACTGGACAACTTTGTATCATCATTATCTACATTGTTTCAAAAATTAAGTAGGATAAGCATAACCTAGGCATCCAGCATAGGACCTGGCACACAGTCAATGCTAAATAAATGTTAAGACAAAAAAATTCAAGGGCAAAGTATAAATGTAAACTGAGTTAAAGTATTTAAAACTTAATGTGATAGGAAGAGCAAGGATTCTAGTATTAGACCTTCTGGTTTGACCTTGAGTTCTCTTACTATTGACAATGTTGCAGAGTATTAAATCAATTGACTTGTGTGTGCTTGCCATTACCCATTATCTCTCAGCTCCATGTGTGCCCTTCTGACTTGTAAAGCTGGGGCCTTGGAGTCTGAAAATTAGATTTCCCAAATTCCCTTGCTAGCTGATTTCCAAGGAGGATCTGCAATTGGGAAGCACAGCTGAGAGATTGGAAGGCAGGAAGAGAAGGGAAAGGACTCTCTTCCTCCTTTCACCATCTTTTGGACAGCTACAACTCTAGCATCTTTGACACTCCTTGCTTTAGGGACAGGCCATTCTCCCAGCACCAGCTACACAGTGTCCCCTTGGCAGTCTGGGTGCCAGCCACCTGGTGGCCCTGCAGCAGCTCAGCTCCTGAGGGAGTGGCCCTTCCTCTGCATTCCTGGATTCTGGTTGCTCCTCTTTCCTCTTGTTCCTCCAGCCCTCGGTACCTTCCTGTGTTTCCTAATTTCACTGCTCCTTTTTGGCTGTGCCAATGCTGATGAGATCAATTCGCTGTGAAATACCTAGCAATATTTCATTTTTTCCTCCCTGAATTTTGACTAACACAGTGTACAACATGTTAAATGAATTTCAACTGCTCAACAAATATCAATTCTCCTTTAGGCGATAGCACTCTGTTGTGTTGAAAAAAGAACAAGTAAAAGGAATAAAGAAATATATTTTTTTTAATTATCATTTTTTCTCAGAGTTCTTGAGCTTTCTTCACAGGCTCCCAGTACTTCACAAAGACCATTGGTTCTCAGTTTTAAGCATAAATTATAATCAACCATGGAATCAGCAAATATGCAGGTGCTCAGGTTCACCAAGAACCTGAATTTCAAGAGAAAAGGCTGAGTCATGTACACTTGGAATAAGGTAATCATTATTTGTGCTAAAGTTTAAGGACCTCCAGTTTAGATAGAGCGTAATACGTTAATGAGTAGGATTTCTTAATGTCTCACAGGTGGTACAATGTTACCCATTCATCAGTCTCAATAAATATTTTTTGGTGATGATGCCAACACTTCATCCCAATTACCAGTTGAATAGACCCTTGTTTCAATTACATCAATTCAGATCAAACTTGAACTAGTTTACTACCATAGGACTAGATGTTTCTTGACTCCATTCCAGATGTGAGGAGTAGAACAAAAACGTCTGGATGGTAAGTGGCAGAATGAAGTCTTAGTCTGTTGAACTTACGGAAAGAACCAAGAAAAACTAGCTTCCAAACACCGAAGCCTATATTAGCCAGACATAATTCAAGCCCCCAGATGGGGGAGCCAATGAAAGAATGAAAAGAAGATGCCACCAACATTTATCAGAGCACCTGTTTTCTTGGCCACTCTCACCTCTTCCTTTTCCATTACTCATCCCATACTCACCCAGTCTAAGGAAAACCTGAGGCCCCTAACATTTTGCTCCTTTAAGCCATGTTTTTCTCACCCATCCCCATACCAATATTCCTGAATCCAAATCTGAAACCTCCAAAAAGCCTGTTGGGTAAGGAGTGATTCTTGAATATTGAAGGAGTCTTTGTCTTCACAAGAGAATCAAGGTACTAAGTTATCATGAAATTCTGTTCTTCGTGTTTATTGTTATTCAAAATGGTACACAGTCTCTTCAGTGGGCTTCTGGATTCCATCCCCACTGAGAAACCCCTGGCAACCACAAAGAAAGCGTAAGGAAGGAAGGCGGCGACCAGGAGGGGTTAGTATAACATATTTGGTGACTACAAATATTAAGATTGACTTCATTTATTATTTAAACAAATCAGAGGTTACACATCCAAATGGAACTTTTTTCCCAGCTCATGCTTCCATGCTTACTACATTTTAAAGTCATCCCTAGAACCTGCTGCAGATTTTTGGAAAAATTCTCTATAACCTTCCTTGGTAAGGGGGTTTGATGATTTGGAAACAACTGAAATTATTTGCAAGTAAGTCTGATGACACCATGACAGTATTTACTTAAACCTGGCTGTAGCTAAAGGAAACCAGGAGTGGAGAGGAGTGTAAACTTTCTTTAAATACAGTTTTCAAGAGGAATCGCAAGCATTTCAATAATGTTGGAAGAAGGTATAGTCTTCCAAAATGACTATTTTCGAAAACAGCTGTCATTCTGAATGAATAGATTACATATGTATGTTTACTTTTTTAAAATCAGCGTAAATACTCTATTCACAAAATTGCCCTTGAATCTCCCTCCACCAATGAACCCCAGCTGCTCACTTTGTCTTCCCTGCCTACCATGACCTAAAGCAATGAGAGTGTCTGAAAAAGGCACAGAGGGGCGGCACCTGTGGCTCAATGGGTAAGGTGTCAGCCCCATATACCGAGGGTGGGGGGTTCAAACCCAGCCCTGGCCAAACTGCAACAAAAAATAGCTGGGCGTTGTGGCAGGTGCTTGTAGTCCCAGCTACATGGGAGGCTGAGGCAACAGAATTGCCTAAGCCCATGAGTTGGAGGTTGCTGTGAGCTGTGATGCTGTAGCATTCTACTGGGAGTGATAAAGTGAAACTCTGTCTCTGAAAAAAAAAGAAAAAGAAAAAGGCACAGACTTTGGGGAAAAGATTGTTGTGCAAATCTGTGCCTCAATTACTTATTTTCTCTGTAATCTCGACCATGTTGCTTAAGCTTACCAACCATTGTTTTCCTTATCCTATAACGAACATAGTAATACTTACCCCAATGAAGCAGTTGGGAGGATAAAAGGAAATAATATGTGCAACTGCCTAGTGCAGTGCTGTGGTTCAGAGCTGACACTCAATAATGGCAGCTATTGGCTCGGCGCCTGTGGCTCAACGGGCTAAGGCACCAGCCACGTACACCTGAGCTGGTGGGTTCGAATCCAGCCTGGGCCCACCAAACAACAATGATAGCTGCAACCAAAAAATGGCCAGGCGTTGTGGCAGTCGCCTGTAGTCCCAGCTACTTGGGAGGCAGAGGCAGGAGACTCGCTTGAACCCAGGAATTGGAGGTTGCTGTAAGCTGGGATGCCACAGCACTCTATCCAGGGTGACAGCTTGAGGCTCTGTCTCAAAAAAAAAAAAATGGCAGCTATTATTAATGTAAACATGATCAATGTATAGACGTGGTGTCCAAAGAGACTCTGCTGTATCGTTCTTCCAAGGTAGAGATTTAGATACGTCTATTTGTATGAACTAACTGAGCCTGGAGCATCCCATAATGAGTGTTCAATAGCACAGAGAGGAGCCAGTGGTAGCACACTGGAAGTTTCCTCTTCTCTTAGACCACCCATATGAACTGGGAAAGTTGCATCACTGCAAGGTACACCAGTATGTTAGATTGTTAACACAGAGAAACCTCATTTACCCAACAGCGTTGAGGAATGCAGACCTGCATATCCCAGATAACAGAAGTTTTACTCCTTGAGAACTAATACTTTTCCCAAAATTATAAATGGCTGGGGAAGGGAGGTTACTCTAAAACATA
Organism: Arctocebus calabarensis; assembly: GCA_963573935.1. Taxonomy (NCBI): domain Eukaryota; kingdom Metazoa; phylum Chordata; class Mammalia; order Primates; family Lorisidae; genus Arctocebus; species Arctocebus calabarensis. The sequence goes on from CAUYON010133767.1 coordinate 52,422, forward strand.
CCATTCATCTGTATTTTTTTAAGAATATTATAGGGGTACATATGTTTTGGTTACATGATTTGCTTTTGTATTAATACATTTGAGATTATAAGTGTGCTCTTCACCCAGAACGTGTGCATTGTACTCCTTAGGTGTGAGTTAACCCAGCCCTTCTTCTCCCCTCCCACCTACTTGATTCCCATTGTATCAACACACTTCCATATGTGTTAAGTGTTGATAGACTAGTTCCAATTTACTATGGAACACATGTGGTGTTTGTTTTTTCATTCTTTTTTTTTTTTTTTTTTTTTTTAATTTTTGTAAGACAGAATTTATTCACAGAAAAGAAAGAAAAGAATACAGAAAACATTAAGGCATCTGTTAGAGGGAGAAAATTCTAGTGGGGAGAGAGAAGCTCTCTCCGTTT